>RJWM01019584.1:0-38715 GCA_004363535.1 Dasyprocta punctata | reverse complement strand
GCCTAGTAGTTCAGGGTCCTGGAAAAAATATTGACTGCATTTCCTGTTGCTCTGGTGACCTCCCAGGCCACACAGATCTGTCTAAATGTGACCTTGAGGCAGAGGAGTCAACCACACCTGTGTCACATGCATCATCACTGGAGGAGTTTGGACTAAAAATAGGAGAGAAATTTCCATAATATATTCCAAAGAGCCCAGAATCTCATGTCACTCAAACACAGTGTGTGCTGTCTGATGCTTGGGAAATAGACCATTCAAACCCATTTCATTAATATGCTTGCTATGGTTGATACATTGTGTCAACTTGAGTTTAGGTTAACTGAGTGACTCAGCAGGGGGCCAAGATCCTCACTTTGTAAACATCCTGAGCCTCTGCAAGAGGAAGGCAGTGTGATGCATTAAAAACCGGTGGTAAACTTAATGCCAGCTGAATTGAATCAGCATGATTCTGAGTGTAGATGACCCACCCAAGGAAAGCTGCCAGTATAAAAAAAGAGATATGGAAAGGAAGAGCATAGCGTCTTGGGTTCTCCTATGTTGTTGTCATTTGCAGCTGTTGGTTCTCCTGGAGGAGCTTGTTATGCTGGATTCCCGGATATGAATTCAGCCATTATCATCAGAGGAGTTCAGGACCTTGTTGCTAAGAGTGGCTGAGATTCACTTTGGGGGAGCTCTGGTCCTTATGTTGAGCACCGCTTCCTGGCTCTGGAGGGGAAGATGTGTGCTGTTTAATCTCTAGGAGAAACTTGTCACGCTAACTTCCTGATACATTCTCGGTTGTTCTCATTATCAGCAGAGTTCCGGACCTCATTGTCACTGAGGATGGCTGTGGTACTTTTCACGGGAGCCCTGGTCCTTATTTTGAGTGTCATTTCTTGGCTCGAGTGTAGAACCCTCAACTTACTGGCACAGCTCCTTCACCCCATTGGCATAGACTTTCTAGCTTTTGCCACTGACCTTTGGGCCTTTGAAGCACAGATCTGTAAAACAGACTTGCATGAGTCATTGTTGTGGGATCTAGGTCTCCAGCTAGACTCATGGGAGGCACTGTCCTGGGCTCTAGGTCTTCAGCTGGACTCGTACAGGACATTGCAGTGGGATCCGGGCCCTCAGCTGGATTTTCTAGGTCTTCAGTGTTGTGGACAGATTTCCTGCACTTTTTTGTATTTAACTCTGGGTGACCATCATAAAATAATAAAATAAATTCTGTGTCCTGTATGTAATTGTTGTCCTTACAGCACTAGACTATAACAGGCAGAGAGATTTTCTAATTGATTACACTGTAAGGGAGGTGAAGAGGCTGGCTCTCCTCCCTTTTTGCTCTTGTTGCTTTGCTGTCTTTTGCCACCTTAAAGTGTTGCTCCCATACCAGCGAACATGCCTTGCAACCAGCTGATTACAGACTGAAACCTCCACAAACTGTGAGCTGAATAAACCTTTCCTTACCTAATTTTGGGCATTGGGTATTTTGGGAAAGTAACCAAGACAATGCTGGAAGAAATAAAATCTGTTGCAGGAAAAAAGCACAAATCCAACCTCTTTCCAAGTCTAAGAAAATGTCCTCTATACCTGCTGCCTTCAGAGAAACTGTCAGATACCTCAGAGCCCCAAAGCAGCACACAAGGCCTCACGTGTGCTTTTCCATTACCAGTGTGGGCACTGCTCAGCAAGATGGACCTACGGACGTAATGAGGGGTTCCTCCAGGGGTTTACTGTTCAGAGGAGTCACATGTGGCCGGGAGGTCAGGGCGGGTATCAGTAGGGAATTCAGACGGGGTTCCAGGCTGGAACTGCAGCACTCAGGGTGGAATGTCAGCTGAACTGGCTTTGCAAGTCACCTTGAAAATCAGTGAAGCACACTTCTGGGTATGTCTGTGTGTGCCGAGGAAGCACGAGCTTGGCCCCCCTCTGGCACTGTTCCTCTGCTTTGCTTCCCAGAGGCTGTGAAGTAATCATCACTGCCCCACCATGCCCTTCTGCCATGGTGCTCACCCGCAGAGCTAAAATCCAAAGAAAACCTTGGAGATCCTCCCTGGACTAACAAACTTACAAACCTTAAGTCAAATTAAACTTCTCTTCTTTGATTTGTGGGAATTGGAAAACTGTTGAATACAGTCAATTAGGACTGCAGAAGTGGAACCATTGTTAGGACTATACATGACCATGTCATTTAGATGCATTGGGAACTCATTTGCAGCAGGTGTTTGGAAAGATTTGAGGAAGACTTAGGATGTTGGAGCAAGAGTTCCAAAGATAATAATGCTTTAGAAATGAGCCAGTAAAGGTCAGGACCAAGAGGTTATAGTTCTAAACAAGAACTGATTGAATATATATGTATATATAATCCAACAACCTAAAATAATTAATTTTATATATACATATGTGTATCTTCCTTTTTTTCATTCTTTAAGAAATTTCAACAAGTGAGGAATATCCACTTACAAAGAAATACCAGAACCATCAAAGGTGCAACAAGAGGGCTGAGGCATTCGGCCAGTGCCTGCACCATCAATTCAGGCTCACACCCAGAAGCACAGGGGCCAGGACTCCAAGCCCAAGGGTGGGGTTCTGAGGAGGGAGACTCCAGCCCAAACCCCAGGCTAAGGGGTGCCCTCAAGCGAGCACCGAACTCCCTTCTTTTGTTGTGATCTTAGTTACCCTCTACCCAACGATGCCTGTAGGAATCCTCTCTCGTTTTCTTTCTCCTGTTCTCTTCTGGTCCGGGACCTTGACTATGACTTCCTCAAGGAGCATACAGAACATTATTCCAGAGAAAGGGAATTTAAAATCTCCCATTATTAATCTGAGTACAAATGTAAACAACAGTTGGAAAGGCAAACATTAATCTCTTTGATGAATTTCCAATTTTAAAAGTTGCCCATATAAGAGAATGAAAGTGTCTAGTGGAAAATAAACACGAATGTTGAAAAAAATTTTATTTCTTGAATGTTTGAAATTATTATTTTAGCTTTACTAAAAACAAAAGAACTCTAAAAATCATCTAAATTCTGAAAAAACAAGGTGCTGTGTTTATTTTTATGAAATTAGGGCCACATTGGTGATCTGAAGATGTCCACAAACTCATGAACTCCAGCCTGTTTTAAAGAAACCCAGATTTCTTTCTTTGAAACACCTCCTTGGGAAAGAAACTTGTAATGAGTGGAACTCAGGGAGCAGAGCTTGCTGCTCACCTCTGCCCTGTTAGGGTCCCTGCCTGCTGCGCGGTGCTTCTCACTGGGGAGCAAACTTGACTCTCAAAGGTGGCATTGCCACCGCTCTGGCCGAGACATGCTCCTGGAGTGACATCTGCCCAAGTGTCTGTAGGGCTGTCTTCATCACTGAGGGCCATGGGCACTGGATCAGCATCTTATGATTGAGGACACTTCAATAGGAAAAGACGTCAGAGCTACACAGAGGAGGACAGTCAACCACTGGCCTCGACAGATCACATTTCAATGGAATCTATATGCCTGGTCATCGCTCACACTTAGATATGGGAGTAGACACTGGGGTAACAGAGAATGACAGGGAACAAAGAGAAGGTCATCATGCCTAAGGCGCCTCACAGTAGTCTTTACCAGTCATGGGAGAACAATACCCTGATGACCTAAAAAGGGGAAAATACAGTTATCTTGTGTTTTACTTATTCACCAAAAGCAGGATTGCAGAGAAATGACTCTTCAAAATTGGGTTTAGACGTCAGCTTGAGGGCTGGGAGTTTGGCTCAGTGGCTTAAGCACCTGCTTGGCAGGCTCGAGGTTGTGAGTTCAATTCCTGTTACTGACAAAAACAAAGGAAACAAACAAACAAAAACTCAGACCCAAGGATCAATGGAGTGGATTAGAAAATGCAGAAACAACTACAAACATACTTAGACGTCAGCTTGGCTTATATATGGGGGGAAGAAGAAAAGCAGGGATACAGATGGAAGTCATGGGAAACCCATGTATGTTCATAAAGACTCTGATGAGGCAGGAAGATCACAGTGAGTTCACAGCCAGCCTGGGCTACCAAATGAGTTCAAGGCCAGCCTGAACTGCATAGCGAGGACCTGTCTCAAAAAGACGAAAGAAGGAAGGAAAGGAAAGGAAAGGAAAAGGAAAGAGAAAAAAAGAAAAGAAAAGAAGAGAGAGAGAAAGAAAGGAAGGAAGAAAAGGGACTCCTCCATGTTCCATAGATCCAGGACTTTACTTTGTACAGCAGTCTCCATCTCTTTGCTTGGTACCTACTTTAATTCTGCAAGTTATTGTTCAAAAGTGATAAGCCTTCCTGTGTAAATACTTACCAATACTTATTTATACAAAAATTTGTAAATGGCTAGGTGGGCCGCTTTGCGTTACAATGTATTATTTCTACAATAGGAACTCTTTTTAGTTCCAAGAAAAGCTACATAATTCCAGAATTTCCCTTTAGATAAAAACTGATAAATACACAGAAGCGTACGGCCCCCCCCGGTCACCCTCACAGGCCGTGTGAGTCACAGCGCTAGGGCGGGATGTCCACACGGTCTTGCAATCACGGTCCTTCCCAGGAACACGAGAGGCCAGGTACACGGACAACTGCGGCATTCCAGGATTAAAACATTTCAGCGGGGACAGCCTTAATTAGAACCCTTGCCTGGGGTTACAGGCCAATTCAGTCTACGTAAATTCAGTTCAAATAAACACAAGACGAATGCACTAGTCCATAGAGGGTCCCTGCGATTCAGCGACACATCTCTGGGGAGGGCTGTGCAAGCGAAACTCTGTCCGTGTGCGTGGACCTCATTTACAGCATTTCAGGGAAAGCTCTATGTCCTCCACTTTTATGAGGACCTGAGAAAAGGCACCTGTGACATGAGTTTTGGGGTCCGAGTATCCAGCGTTTTCGAGTTCTAAGCAGGTCTTGTCACAGCGCAATTGCTGGGGCCCTGCCGCACGGGGCTGAGGCAGGGGCTCTGGGGCAGGACCCAAGGATTCCTGTTTCCGGTATGACCACAGGCCGTGCGCATGCGTCTGCACAGGACCGGCTGAGACACTCGCTCTGGTCCTGGAAATCACACTGCTCGCACAGCGCCACCCGGACCCAAAAGCACACCCCTGCTTCCTGGACCTCACAGTTACAGGGATCTCCTCATTCTCTTTTCCGTCCCCACACTCGGCCTCGATCAAAACCTCAGTCTTCTGTGGCCTGGGGCTGCTGTCACATGAAAACCTTAGCACCCTGCACCACCTCGCCACGGTCCTCACCACAGCTCCTCACTCAGCAGCGTCCCGAGCCCCTCGCTCCGCTGCGTTACTGTAACGCGACTCTCACGAGCCCGACTCCTCCCACGTAAGTGGCCAGTCTTCGTAGTTACTCCTGGTCTACCAAGCTGGACCAGGTCCCATCCCATCACTCGCAGGCAGATCACCACTCGGTCCCTTTGCACCTGCCTCTTACCCACCCCACTAAAGGCCTAACGCCAAGCGGAAGCCAATTCTAAGTCACAATCACTCTCTTGCCTAGAAAAATCCTAAAACTAAAGTCAATCTAAATCAAGTGCATTGGGTTCTTAGCTCTACCTAGAAATGTTCCAAAACTTAAACTTGGTTTTCCCAACCTCCAAAAGAGAATAAAATGATATCACATATTCTCAATTCTAGAAAATCTCTTTGAAAACTCACGGGATTCATTTTTTGAACTGTGAAGATACAGAGCCATTTTATAATTGGCAATAAGCTCAATTGTAAAAATTTACAAAAATCCTAACAATATCGTACAGCATAGCTATTTAAAATCAAGGGCTGTTTTTAAAAGTTTTTATGAAAAACAGACCTTACAAATAATGTGAAACTCAAGAAACATAGACAGGTCAACATGGTGCTTAAATGAATTCTCCATGGAAAATTTTAGAACAAATATCTTGCCCACTGTCCTGGTCAAGGTCATATACTAACAGCGCAATTCTCAAGCAGTCAGAGACATTCACATTATATTTGGCCCCTGTTTATAGATCACAGACATTGAAAGGAAATGTAGTTGGTATTTATTGTTTGATTTGATTGTGTCTGTTATATCTTTTTTGGTTTTTACTTCCATTTTTAATGCCTATTTGGTGAGGCAAAATTCACAGGGTACAGCTGTCTTTAACATATGAAGAACCCTCCTGTTACCCCATGAACCTCTTCCCTTCCCACCTGCAGTGCATGAGAATCCCAGTATCTCTACATCTTCACCAACACTGCTCATTAAACTTTTGATTCTAGCTATCCTGCTGGTGAAAGAAACTCTTTTGGTTTGTATTTTTCTACTGAATGATGATTTCAAGCATATTTTCACATGCTAATTGACTTTCTGAATATTTTCCTTGAAAAAATTTATATTAAAATTATTGCCAATACTTAGGTGGAGTTTATTTTCTTATTACTACTTAGGGGTTCTATGTTTATTCTTGATGTATGTCACATAAAATTATGATTTACAGACTTTTTTCTCTCTTTTTTCACTCACTTTCTAGACTCTTCTCACTCTTTCACTCTTTTACAATGAGTTGTCCAATCATTTTCTTTTCTTCGTGTTTTTTGTTTTTGTTTTATTTTCTGGTACTGAGGATTGAGCCCAGAGACCTCCACTGAGCCACATCCTGAGACCTTTTATTTTACTTTGACACAAGGTCTTACTAAGTTGCTCAGGCTGACATGGAACTTGCCATTACCCTGCCTCATGAGGCCTTGGAGACCCTGGAATTACGGATGGCTGTCACTGCACCCAGTAATTTCCCGATAACGCCTTTCAAAATTCAGCAGCTTGTAATTCTGTTGGTACATTTATATTTTCTTCTGTTGTTCATGACTTGGCGTTCTATCTTGGAATTGATCGTCAGGTACAAGGCATCAGTGTTTAATATGAGATTCTTCTTCAACGAGTTTTGCAGTTTGAAATCTGACATTCAGGTCTCTGATCCATTAGGAACGAATTTCACATCGGCTGTGAGCTAGGATCCAACTTTGCTCTGTTGTTCTTGGCTATTTACTTGACCAGAAGCAATTGTTTAAAAGACTTCTCTCTGCCCCATGGAGGAGGATTGGTGTCCTTAAAGCAATCCAGTTCACCATAATCACATTCCTTTATTTCTGGACTGGTAGATTTATTTTACTGATCCCTGTACTTATCTACGTGCTGGCATCTCACTCTGAGGATTACCACGCTTCGTGCTAAGTTGCAAAATACAGCCACGCTTTTCTTCATCATAAGTTTTTGGATAGCCTATGTTTCCAGGAATCCCAAATAAATTTAAAAATCAGTTTTTTAGTTTTCTATAAAGACAGCAGCTGGGATTCCGAAGGGAACCGATTTGACTTGACATTAATTTGGCAAAATTTTCATCACGATACTAAGATTTCCAAGGCAAGAACATAAAACGTTTTCCATCTACTTGCAAATTTTAAAACCTTTTTCAACAGTCTCTTATATGAGTGCTGCATTTTTAAATTAACCATTAGCCTTTCGTTCTTTTCAATGTTCTTGTAGTCAGAATTGTTTAACTTGATAGGTGACTCACTGGCACAGGTGTATAAAATGTCAATGTTTGTGCCTTGATCTTATTTCCTTCAGCAATATCAAACTCATTAGTTCCTTTTAATAGTCGTTGAGCAATCCCTTGGGATTTTCTATGTAAAATGTTGTGCCCTCTTCAGAGATCCTTTGACTTCTTTCCTTCCAGCTGGGTGTGTTTTGCTTCTTCACCCTGTCCAGCAGCCCCGGCCAGGTGGAGCCTGCCGTGCAGCGTGAAGTGACCTTGTGAGTAAGTACCCTCCTCACCACCGTGCACATGCTGCTGGGGCTGCGGCGCACGCGCCTGTCACCCTGAGGCGGTTAAAGCCACCTCGCACTCTATTTTATCAGGAAACCGCTAACATTTGCAGATTGCTCCTTCTGCGATGATTGGTGCCATTTTGTGGACTTAGCTGTTTTAATTTTATTAATCTGCACTGAAACACTTGCTGGTTTTAATCAACATCATTTTTGGCATATACACTGCACTGGACTGCAGTACACTTTTGTGTGTGTGCATTTGTTTCTTTCTTTGGGGGTAATGGGGATTGAACCCAGTGCCTTCACACTGAGTTACATCCCAAACCCCATGTTCGTGTTTGTTTTATTTTGAGACAGCCTCTCACTAAGTCATTAATTTGCCAGGGCTGGGCTCAAGATTGCGATACTCCTGCCTCAGCCTTCACAGTTTTAGGCTGACAGGTGTGCACCACTGCACCTGGATTATTATTCCTTTTATGTGTAGCTAAATGCACTTTGCTATTTTTTTCTTGAGGATTTGAGGGTCTATATTCATCTACAATATTAGAATGTGATTTTCTATACTATTTGCTGCTTTTCTTTACTTTTTATTTTAGACTACTGCTGTTCTCTTTACATGACACTGGAAGTGTTTTTCCCTCTATTAATTTAGGAGGACTTTCTGAAGAAATATATTTATTCTTCTTGAAATGTGTGCTAGGACACACTGAAGCCACAAGGAATGGGCATTTCTTTGGGAGCAGGTTTTTAAATTAAAACTCATTCTCAACAAAGATTTTACTTCTAAGTAATTACTTATGAAACATTAGGCAGTTTTTGACTCAAAAATTATCCATTGGCTGTCTTAAATTATTAACATGTTATTTTTTATATATTCCTTTGTAATACTATGCTAGTGGCTTCTTAAAAGGACCACTTAAATGTGATTTGAGTCCCTTCTCAGTTTTGAGCTGTAATTCATGAAAAATTTCTGTAAATCTTGTAATACTTTCAAACACCCAGCTTTTGGTTTCACTGATTTTTTTTCCCCACAGCTTTTTATTCTCCATTTTAGGATTGCTTCTTTCATTTTTTTAAACACTTAATGTTTTACCTTAGGCACAGTATATTTTTTCCATGTCTTTAGTGGGAAACTAGGCTGTTGGTTTAAGATTTGTCTTTAGTTCACTATACATATTTATAGCTAAACACTGCATGTAAACACTCTTATGCTGCTACTTAGAAGTTTATTAAGTTATGCCTTTTTATTAACATACTTAAAGTACATTCTGATGTCTGTTTTGATTTCTTCTTGCAACCACAGTCTTACGTTTTTAGGATGTTGCTTAATTTTCAAGTATTTGAGAGTTTTAAATTTTCATTAGGTTTTTGGTTGCTACTTTGATTCTACTGTGGCAAAAGAAAAAACTTAGGGCCAGGGATATAGCTCAATGGCACAAGTTCCTGCCTGGCAAGTGTGAGATCATGAGTTTGATTCCTGGTACAAAAAAAAAAAAAAAATGAAGAAAAAACTTTGAGTTAATTGCAAAATTCTCAAGCACAAAACATCAAATAAACAGAGTTAGAAACTGCCTGAAAAGGAATCAAATAACACAGTGGGAAATACAAGAATACAAATAAATGAACAGAAGTAGAAAAGCAATTCATGACATTAACGATGAATTCAAAAAGTGAGCCTAACAGAAACTCTGGACTCAAGACTTCAATGAATGAATTACATAAAAAATAACAAAGGGTCTTAACAAAAGATAAAAAGAAAGAAATTTCAGAATTTTAAGACTTTTAAAATAACTAGGTCTGAAACAAAGATTAAAGGCTAGAGAGAGACAAGAAAGTAATGAAATTTCTGGCACATTAAAAGAAACAAATATTTCCACCAAAGACATTTAATAAGAAGAAAGCACAAATAAAAACACAGAGCTTTTCAAACAGAAGTTCTGAAAATATCTCAGAACATGAGGGTTCCCAAGATATCTAAATTCATGAAGTTTAAATCACATGGAGAATGGTCCCAAAGTGCCCTCTCTAAGGTATAATGAAGCCATCCAAACTGCAGACAAAAGGAATCCTACAAGCTGCAAGAAAAAAGCATCAAGTCATATTTACTGGAAGTCACATTAAATTATTGGCAGATTTCTTAGCATAAACTTTTCAGGTTAGGAGAGAATGAGATGATGTATTCAAAGTGTTGAAAGAAAAAAAAAAAACTACCACCAAAGAACACTCTACCCAGTAAGGTTATCATACAGAAATAAAAAAGAAATAAAGACTATTCCATACAAGAAAATGCAAAGGGAATTCATGGCTATTGTGTGGGCCTGCTAAAAAATGCTTCAACCAAATATTAAAGAAAAATAATTACTAACATGAAAGATAATCTCAGTGAAGAGGTAAATTCATAATAGAATTCAAAATGCTCTATCACATTAATGGTTATATACACACTTTCATATCTTAACATGAAAGTTCAAAGTGGTAATAGATCATGATAATTGTATCTACCTAAGTTGTTAAGGAACACACAAAATGCAGAGTTCTAAAAGAAGGCAAGAAAATTATGAAAGATAAGTGGAAAGAAAACTTCAGAGCTTTTGTGTCAAGCCAAAGTTAAGTATTAAGCAATCTAAAATAGTATACCATATCTAAAATTTTCTACACAAGTCCATCAGTAATAAGAAAGCAAAAAAGTACAGCAGATACACTAAAAGGTAAAACAATGGAATTAATGTCAATCAATACTGAAAACTGCAAAACCACAAAATGAACAGGAAGAAAAGAAAACAGAAAAAGAGCAATGCCAAGCAACCAGAAGACTACTAGTGAATTGCCAGGAGTAAGTTCTTATCTATCAATAACAACCATGGCTATAAATGGATGAAATCATCTAACCGAAAGATGTAGTGTCACTGAACGGAACTTTAAAGATGAAACATACCACTGTATGCTGCCTACAAGAAATTCACTTCCCACATAAAGATGACAGAGACTGAAAGCGAAGTGTAGAGAAGAGTGTTCCATGGAAATGAAAACCAAAAGAGACAAGGAGTAACTTCATTTGTTTCAGATAAAATAAATGGTAAATCGAAAAGTGTAAAATGACAAAGAAAGCAACTACAAAATCATAATGTTATCAATGCTGCCACAGGACATAATAATTGAAAATATATATGCACTCCACTCCAGAGAATCCAAATATGTAAATCAAATATGAATAGACCTAAAGGAACATAGACTATAGTAGAATATAGCCCAGAACTTCAAAACCACACTTTAAAAATAGACAAAATATCTAAACAAAAAAATCAACTAAAAAACCAACTGGGAAATGAATGATTTACACTGCAGTGCAGATCAAAGGCATTTGCCATGTGTTTAGAGAACTTTCCACAGCTCTCCAACAGTGGGAGAAGACAGTTGCTTCTGAACAGCACACAGTTTTTTCCAGTGTACATTGTATGACAGATCAAAAGGCAAGTCTTAAAACACTTTTAGAATTTAAAATCACGTGAAGTGTAGGTTTTGAATACTTACAATAAAACTACAAGTCAGCAATAAAAACCACTAACAAGAACATGGTAAATATTCTTATGCACAGAAAAGAAGTAAATCATAATTGAATGAAGAGGAGGTTCATTAGTGAAATTGCAAAGAAACTTGATCAGTTTCTTGAGAAAAATTAAAGTGAAAACACAACAAGCCAACCTTAAGAGATGTAGCAAAATCTGTTCTCTGACAGAAGAAGAGAGCAATAAATCTACTTCTATACAGCAGGAAGATCTAAGTAAGCAAACTAGTGCTACCACAAGGAATTACAAAACAAAAACAAAGTAAAACCAAACTGGATGGAAGAAAAAAATAATAAAATCAGATGGGAAATGAATTACATAAAAAAATAAGGAAAACACCACAAAAAGTTGGATTTTTTTTTTATTTAAGAGGAAAAGACACAGAGAGAAAGACAAAAAGTAAGAGACAAACGACAACAACAAATCCAAAACAATAACATTATAGGTTTACAAAACAAGATGAGAGGAATTTGACGATGGTTGCAATATTGCATATCGTTACCTTCAAAAGGGTTGTTTAGATTAACAGATATAGACATGTAAAATTGATGTAATCATACAAGTATCAATTGTTCTTTTTCAATAACTAATACATTTAGTAGTACAGTCATTTTAGCTATCTAACACATACATGTATACAAATTCATGTCTTTTTCCTTTTCCCTTCCTTTTTTCCTCCTTTCCCCTATCCCAACTACTTTTGCTCTTTGAGCAGTTTCTTACCCTTACACAGTATTTATTGTAGATTTTGGATCATATATACTGTTTCAGTTTCTTACACTAGGGAGACAATACGGTATTTACACATGTGAATTTGATTTATTTCACTTATGAGCAAGGTCTCAAGTCGTGTCCATTTACTTATAAAAATCTCGATGCAGTCTTTCTTGATAGCTGAGTAGTACACCACTGCATAAAAATACCGTGTCTTTTTTATTCATTCTTTGATTGATGGGCACTTAGACTGTTTCCAAGATCTGGCTATTATAAATTGGGTTGCTATAAACATGCTATAAACATAGGTGACAAATGCCACTATGGTATGATGTTTTCAATTCTTCTGGGAAAATGCCCAGAAGCAGGATAGCTGGAAAAGTTGGATTTTTAAACAAATAAAAATCAAGTTACTTTTAGCCAGGCAAACCAAGAAAAAAAAAAGAGAAAAGACAAAAACAAAATCAGAAATCAAAAGGAGACATAGCAACTGGTACTACAGAAATACTAAGGAGCCTAAGAATATATTGGGAAGAACTACATGGCAAAAGTTTTGAAAACAAATAAAAACCTAACCGACACCTAAATGCAACCAGCCTACAAAGGTCAGATCAATAGAATATGAGAATCTACAAACTAAAGAAGGATAAATTTGTGTCATTTGTAGAAAAATGGGTGCATCTTGGGACCGTAAGATTAAATGAAATGAATCAGATACACAAGCTTAAATATCACATAATTCATAATTTCTTATATGAAAAACCAAAAATGTAAATAAATTAAAAATCAAAATGAAAGGTACCAAATAAGCAACATGGAGATTGATCTTTTGCAAAAGGGAAGAGGACTAAAAGATGGAGAGAAGGGGGAGGGACGTGAAGAAAGGGAATAAGAAAGATTTAAGGCATGTTTTTATATACAGCAATCCCCACAAGGAATGTAATCACTATGTTCTACAAACATGCACTAATAAAAATAAAAATTAAAAAACAATAAAATAGCAAGAAATGAGATCCTGAACCTGTGCAGAATGAGTGAGGAAACTTACCCAATACTTAAAAGTCTGGTGACACATGAGAGACTGGATGGGGAGCTTCACCGCTGAATTAAGCAAATTATTTAAAAACAAACTAATAATGTTATTTGAAGTTATTTCAAATACTGAAGAGAAAAGTTTCCTCCACTTTCCATCATTTTTTTAAATATAAATGTGTCAATACTCAAGCAGATGGCATGCAGGAAAAGATAGTGGTGTCCTCATGACCATTGTCAGCTTTGACCAAACACAAACAATAATCAAAGAGAACACAAGGACATCAAAGTATCTCAGCGACACTGGCAGCCCTGCCCTCCAGATCAAGCACTCCCCTCCCCTCACTCCGCCCTCTGTCTCCCAGCCTTCCCGGCTCACCCATAAATACAGCGGGCTCCTCGCTCCCCACACACTGGTGTCCTGCTCTCCCATCCTCGGGTGACCCCCAGACATGCGGACCCTGGCCCTGCTCGCTGCCCTCTTCCTGCTGGCCCTGCTGGCCCAGGCTGAGCCTCTCCCAGAGAAAGCTGAGGACGCCCCAGAGGAGCACCACTCAGACGAAGAGGAGCACCACTCAGATGAAGTGGAGCACCACTTAGAAGAGGATCAGGATGTGTTCCCCCTTGAAGAGGCTGAGAGCTCTGATCCTCAGGACGCAGGTGAGAGGCCCAGTGTGATGCAGGCACGGGCCCTGGAGAGGAGGGAGTGGAGCCGGGCTCCGGGAGCTGGTCCAGGAAGAGCTGCCTCAGTTGACTGTTTTTAATTTCTATGGGCCTTGACTTCCTCACCTACAAAAGGAGGAAGGACAGCAAACTAAATCAAGAGATGTTCTTCCTCCAGCGAGTTTTGATTCTTTCTCAAATTCACTATGCTTATCATGTACACAGAAGTGCAGGTTACTCCTTTCTGTATCACAAGGGGTAAAGAGTTACAGAGAGTACGTTTTTCTCTACTAGAGGGGATTTTAAAAACTAGAAGACACTACCTAAGGACTGCCGCACCAGGACTAAGTCGCCCACCCAGGCCAGGACCACGACCCTGGCCCCCACGCCCTCGGCCCGGCCAACGACCCCGCCCTCGCCCTCTGAGCCCTGTACCCAGACCACGGCCCCGCCCCGTGCGCCCCAGGCCAAGTGCTCCACCCCTCAGAGGGCAACTCCGAAGGCTGGGAGAAGAGGTAAGCCTTCCAGTCAGCTGCTTCAGTGAGAAACAATAGGTGGGCCATCGACGATAGCTCGGGGAAAGCCCACAGCCGGGTAAACTAAGCAACACAGCATGGGGTTTACCCCGAAAGACTTCTTCACAGTAGGGCGGATTGCCAGAAGAAATCCAGCACACTGCCCACCACACTGCCAGAGAGTTTAATCAGGCACCACTGTGGGAAAGGGCTGGCTGGCACTGAGCCACAGAACACCTATCCCATAGCATGCCCGTGTTTATAGCAGCACGATTTTAATAGCTCATCTTGGAAATGGCCTATATTCCCATCAACAGATGAATGGATATGGGAAATATGATACTTGTACACAACAGAATGCTACTGTGTCATAAAGAAGGGCAAACCTGAGGCAGCCAAAAGTAAATGAATGTACCATAAGGGTAGTATTAAATGAAATAACTCACGCACACAAACTCAAATATTGTATGGTGTCTCTAATATCATAAACCATAAATATAAATAAGGAACAAAGTAAAATACACATAATAGGAAGTAGAAAGATCTTTTTCAAGCAGAAAGGGGAGCAAAAGATAGAGGGAGCAGGAAGGTGGGAAATGGGATGTAAATAAATAAATAACTGAAAAACAGTGGGAACAGAGCATTTTCAAATGGGAAGGGGACCAAGAGTCAGAAGGAGCAGGGGAAGATGGGAGGGGTAGGGGATGAAAACAGAACTAAGATGCATTGTGTGCGTGCACCATTGCTGCAGGATAAACATACTCAGGATGCACTGCAAGCATGCATGCATTAACACAAGAAGAAGAATGGGGTCAGGTGCTCACATGTGCACGCGGGGTCAGGACAGAGCAGGAAGACAGGCGAGACATGCTCACTACTCCTGTGAGTGAGCAGCACTGGCTGTGGGTATTCGTTCCCGTGCACAGCTGTGTTTGTGCTGCTGGATGCAGTGGTGCCAATGTGACAAGACATTCAATTCAGCATGGGCCTTCCTGGGGCTCTCTTTACCGTCCACTGCCAACCCCAGTCTTCAGTATTCAGTGTTGCCTTTGTGTCCCCAGGTCCAGCAGGGAATTTGAGCTGAAGTGGCAGAAACTTCTGTTCTGAGCACAGATCTGGAACCTGCATGTGGAGTCTCAGACACTGCATACCCTGCTGTCACCAGAACGGAGGCGATGCGCGTTGCTGATGCCTGCGTAACACTTTACCACCACTCCCCTCCTTGATCTCGATGTTCCTTCCCTATTTCAAATAAATTCCTTGCAGCAAGTTCTCTGTTGGTGTTTCTTGATATTTGGATGTGTCTCAGACAGAGCTATTCACTGTAAATACAACTCTTCTAAACAAACTCCGGGCTCCCAACTTCAGAGAGGACCCAGCCTTCAGCACAAAGTGACAAGAAAGACCCCTGAGACTCATCCCTGTGCCTCCCCCTCCTGTCTCCTAACTCCACCTTCACTTAGATCACACCAGCCCTCCAGTCACTGCCCATCTCCATTACGTCAATGCAGTCATAATGTCGTTACTTGGCAGAAAAGCCACCAAACTCTTCATGATGTGTCAGAGTTTTATTGAACTAGCCAGGGTGAGTTATTTGTCTTTTAGACTAGGAATTTTATTAGCTCCACTGAAACAATATTCAGCATGGAATGATTATTTTAAAAACATAATGAGTACAACAACAAGGGTTAGAACCCCACATAGACTCTATTTTACTTCTTGTGGAGTAACACCAGGATTGCAGAATTTGACATATAAGTAAAATTATCTCCACAAACACAAAATGCAGAGGAAAAACCCTCCCACTGCGTGTTACAATTTGCACACACCTGAACTGCCTTCAAGCTGTTGAGAACCTGATACTCCCTGCAAAGCACAGCTTTGAAGGGTTCCCTGGGGACAGTGAGCAGACCCAAAAAGTTCCTACATGCAAGCAAGAGCCACCATGTTATCACAGGGTGTGAGGCTCTGATTCCCAAAGGATCACGCATGACAGGGACTGCAGGCAGTAACCTAGATCTGACCCAAAGACAGCACCAGTACTGGACCCTTAGGTCCCTGGATACTGCTCTGAGCTGCCCATAACCCTCCTCCTGCTCTATCTCCAGTCACTCCCACCCCAACATGCACAGCATTTGAGGTTTACATCTTTCTTAAACTTCTCTCCTTCCATGCAAGAGCTCAGGCTCATTTGTAAACCTTGTGTTTCTGAAGGGCCAGTTCGATATTGGTGACATTTAGTATGTGTTATGGCTTGTTTAAGTGTCGCTCCAAAGCCTCATGCAGTCATGGAGGCGCCTGAGTCTAGCATTTGTGATTGGTTCCTTGTCTAGTGGGGGACTGGTGGTGTGAGTGCTGCATCCACCCAGGGGTGGAGCTGACAGACAATATAAGAGAGGAAAAGAGGCTTGTTTTCCCCTTTTTTGCTCTAGCTGCTTTTGCTGGCTGCTGCCTTGAAGTGCTGCCCTGGTGCCATGCCACCCTACCTCAGAGCCAGCTGATTATGAACCAAAACCCCCACAAACAGTGAGTTAAATAAACCTTTCTTCCTTCATTTTGGGTGTTGGGTGTTTTGCCCCAGCAAGGAGAGAAAAGTAACCAAGACAGTATGATTCTTTCTTCTGTTTGAACACTATTCCCTTTCAAGATACCAACTGGCACTTGGACACTCATCCCCCAATTTCTTCAAATAACTATCAGAGAATGAGTTTAAACCCTAGATTTTTTTAGTAGAGACTCACTGCATCTACTGTACTTCAAGCGCTCCCAGCTAAGGATTCCATCACTGAAATCTACAAAAGAATATACAATATCAGCTGGGCATGGTGGTGCATGCCTGTAATCCCAACACTTGGGAGGCTGAGGCAGGAGGATTGTTGCAAGTTCAAGACCAACCTGAGCTAACAAGTGAGCTCAAGTCCAGCCTGAACTGCATAGTGAGACCCTGTCTCAAAAAGAAAAGAAAAGAAAAGAAAAAAGGTACCATATCCATCTATGGATGGTGCACTTTACTTTCTGGTCACCAGAATTTCCCAAGAGGTGGTACAGAGACAGGTAAAATATAGTCTGCAGGAAAAGGGTCACTGTTTCAAGAGAGATAATTCAACATACTCCACTAAAACCATCTGATGGGCCCAGACGTAGCTGTGACCACCAGTATCATACACATACACATACACACACACACATGTACATGAACACACACATACACACACGCACGCATTGCCAAGACTTTCAGAGACAGAAATCTGTCCTTCTGTCTCCACTACCACTTTGTAAACTCAAGTGCCTTTCTAATGTCATGTTACTAGAGCCTTCTTGGAGCCCCTCCTACAATGTGCTGTGTTGTTGAGAATCGGCATCCCAATGCCAAACACTCCAAGGAAAATTTATACTCAGAACACAGAATCCAGTGACAGATCTGTACTTCACATGATGGCATCTCCTCAAGTATAAAATAAGTGCAGGCTCGTTTTGCAGTTTTACAATGGGTTATTAGCAGGAACACACTGTTCTTGGCATAAATCCCCTACAATGCAATTTTGATATCCTATAGTCTTCTGAAAACAGTGTGATGATCACTGAACATTTTCCTAAGCAACTCATTCCACAGCATCAGGAATCTGAGCTTAGATCAGGTCCTCATCCATGAGGGAAATGATAAGAGTCCTACACCTCATGAGGCTGCAAGAAATATACACACCTTGTGTTTATGCTTCTTTCCTAATAGAAGGATGTGAGAGTTGTGCAACTATCAGGACAGAAATGGCAATTGGTGTTTGCATGTATGTGAGGATGGGGGAAGGGAGGAGTGGGAGAGAGGAAAGGAAGCCACTCCTCTACTGACCTCAGAACCCTCAGATGTTCTGCTGGTCTAAGGGCTTTCACGTCTCCCACATGTTCCCTCTCTTTGCTTATGCCCGTCACTACCTGATAAGTTATCATACAAAGCCTAATAAACCTCTGAGGTCCTTATCATAAAAACTACTTATCTCAGGTCATATGGATTCTTTGTGGCATATTAGATAACTGTTTTATAAACTAGGATTTCTTCTTAGTTTGCAAGGTTGAACACATAATTCTAGACTTAACCTTTAGGTAATGTCTCATCAATCTGTCAAAGTCTGTGTGCTCCATGGACCCACCAGGGTATGTGAATGAGAGGTCTATAGCAGGGTGTCCAGGAGGTGACATAAGCACTGTCTCTCCCATGCACACGAAGGGTAGTGACAGGGACAGCTATAACTTATCATGGCAAAGAGGCACATTTCGGTAGAAACTTTGCCTGCTAGTCAGAACACTTCAGGTTGGGAAAACTAATGCCAAAATGAAATAAGTATTAAACAAGTGCATTAGCACACGGACAGGTGCCAACAGTCAAGTGGAGGCTTCTGGGAATAAATACAGTGTGGACATTCCCCACTTTGTAGGAACCTGTAAGTCTTTTGGAGAAAGCTTCATGCCCCTTGCTCTCCTGAGGACCCGGGAGAACAAGCCTATTTCCCAAGTATCAAGAGTTTTCTAGTTCAGAGAAGGGCTCATTAAAACAAAATTACTGTGATCCCATCACAGAGGGTCTGGTTGTGTAGCTCTTAATGGGGACCCAAGAATTTGTGTCTCCGGCATGTTCTCAGGAGGGGCAAATGCTTCCGGCAAGGACCCGATGGAGAACTCGGCTCATGTTCTGCAAATGACACTGCCCTCACAGAGCCACTTGGAGCCTCCAGGTACATGCTCAGACCTTGGTCCCTCAAGTCCAGGGACTCCTCGTGCTCCGTTCTATTCATACACCACCCCAACCATAATGTCAATCTTATTACATACACTTGCTCTCATATCCAAAGTCTAGGATCCACATCCTACACTGTCTGACAGTGACCTTCCAGCTCTCTCACGCAGCTGCTCCCATGGGCCCTGTCACCCAGAGCACCAGCCCTCTGTATCCACAAGCCCACTATTCCTGCTTCAGTGCCCAAACTCTGTCTTCAACTCTTTCCCATCCAGAAGTGGTCCAGGTGCCACAAGTTCACTGATTACCAGATGAACAGATGAGACTCTTTTGCAGTTCTCACTCATCACAGGGGTCAATGCCAAGGTCAAGCACATGCCAGTCTTACTTTGATGTCATTGCATCTTGGTGTGGAGAAAAATTACCTACACCAGATCAGTTCAAATATGAGCTATATACCATACCCAGATAATTTTAATATTACAGATACTAAAGAAATAAAAATTCACAAATTACCTTAAAATTTTTGAATAATGACTCCTGGAAAACTAACTGAGAAACAAAATAAAGCAAATGATTTGACAAAATCAGAAAGACCATTTGTGATCTCGATGATGAATTTTAAAAACAAAAAAGAAACTGTAGAACAGATAATTCAATGAATAAAAAACAATACAATAGGGCCAGGGATACAGCTCAGTGGCCCAAGTGCCTGCCTGGCAAATGCAAGGACCTGAGTTTGCTTCCCTGTACAAAAAAAAAGTAAACAAAATAATATAATAGATGGTTTCAGCATCAGACAAAATCAAGAAAGAGAGAGATTTGAATATGAAGACTAGATCTTAGACTCATCAGGTGGAAAAAAGGAAAAAACATTCCAGCCAATAGGCTTGTATCCTGAATGGAATAAAAATGGGAATGAAGATGGAAGATGCACTTCTGTTTCATCAGAGGTATTCCAGTCATCGTCTTCACCCGCGACATCTAGGATACTCTTCTGTGTTCTGGTGCGGACCCTCCAGCTTTCTACCCAAGGCCTTTTGGCTTTCTGATATGCACTCACATGAGACTCTACAGTGAGCTCCAGGCTTTCCACCTCTGACTGGGCCCTCTGGATTTCTAGTGTACAGACAGCTCTTGTGCACTCTTCCACACCTGACTATGCAGATGGCCACTGTCAGCCTACCTTGAAAA
Source organism: Dasyprocta punctata (assembly GCA_004363535.1). NCBI lineage: Eukaryota > Metazoa > Chordata > Mammalia > Rodentia > Dasyproctidae > Dasyprocta > Dasyprocta punctata. The sequence continues at coordinate 18,526 of RJWM01019584.1, read as the reverse complement.
TCCTTACGCAATTTATATATTTTGTATTAAATGTGTTTGCCCAGTGAGCACTGGTTGATTAATGCAAGTTATAATTAAATCATAAAAGCTTAAAGAAAATCCTAAAGCCAGCAAGGGAAAAACATAAATTCATATACATGGGAAGAAGTTTTTCACTGGTAGCAGGTTTTTCAACAGAAACCTCACAGTTTAGGAAAGAATGAGATAATATATTAAAAGTGCTGAAAGACAAAACACACACATATACACACACACACACATTCATATGCACACATGTACTGCATACCAAATTCTACAGCCAGCAAAGCTATTGTTCTTATATAAAGGTTTTTGCACTTGAGAGATATCAAATGAATTTCCTGGCAATTAGATTGGCCCTGCAACAAATGTTCAAGGGGGTGCTTCAACTGGAAGTTAAACAAAGATAATTACTAACCTGAAAAAAGAAAACCTCAAGGAAGGAGAAAATTCATAATCAAATTGAAAATGTTCCATCACTTAATAGTGGCATTCATTCTTTCAGATCCATTGTACAAAGGCTCAAAATGTAAATGGACCACAAAAACTAAATGAACCTCAGTTGCTAAGTATGCATAAAATACAATGATCTAATGGAAGGAAAAAAAATATGTATACAATGGATGCAGGGTAAAGTTCAGTTTTTTATTCAACCAAAGTTAAGTGGTTACTGGCCAAAATAGTTTAATACTACTAAAAAATGTCGAGAGATACCCAGAAGTAATATCAAGTAAAAGGAGAGCAAAATTGAAAAACAAAGCCTTCAATGCTGACCTCTATTGAAAACCACCAAACTACAAAGTGAAGACGACAAAAAGAAAAAAAAAAAACTACAAAAGAAGAGAAAGACTACTAACAAAACCCTGGGAGTAATTTTTACCTAAATAAATGTTTGTGGATGCAAATTTATGCCATTAACCAATTAAAAGTTAATAAATTTTAAAAAGAAAAACAAAACATGCAACTATGTGCTTTCTACAAGAGAGTAGTCTCAGGTAAGGTCATATTGAGAGGCTAAGTGATACAATGGGAAAAGGGGTTTCACGCAAATAGAAACCAAAGGAAACAAGAAATATGTTTGTCTTTGTCATATAAAATAAATTTTAAAACAAAAGCTGCAAGAAAACAATGAAAGTGACTACATAATCACAAAGAAGTCAGTTTTACAACAGTACCTAATGGTGGAAAATATAAAGGCCCTCAACACCATAGGACTCAAAACTACAAATCCAATATTATAACTTTCAGAGAGACTACAAAGGAATGATAGTAGAGATTATCAAAAGACCTTGCTCAAAAATGGACAAATAATCCAGAACCCCTCCAACTAAAATCAACTGATTTTGATTTATTTCTACTCTGCCACTAACCAAGCACATTTAACACATAGACAGAGAACTTCCCAACCTGTCAAAAGTGAAAGAATGCATTTATTTCTGAACATCCTTTGAACCTCCTTCAGTGTAAATTATAAAACAACAGAAAAATAGGAGGATGTTAAGTAACAAATCAACTATAATACTATAATGAGTTACAAAGGAAGAACCAACTAAGCTCAAAATTGGTAGAAAAAATATGATAAAAAGGAATGGAATATATACAATGTATATATTTTATACACTATTTGTATAAATATGAAGGTATTTTATATATTTAAGATATATAAAAATGCATGAATCAGAGTTGGATTTCTGAGAATGTAAAGAAAAATGATGCACTTTTAGATGGAATAAGCAAATAAGAGAAGATATTTAAAAAATAAATACAACAAGAGACAATAAAAGAAAATATCAGAGCAAGCTCCGCCCCTACAAGTCTACTGGTGGCCATTGCCTTCAGGGACCGGTAGCCCATGCTGGCCAGGAAAATCAGCCAGCTGAGCCTTAGAGAAGTCATGAGCATCTGGAGAAGCCCATCCTGCACCCCACCACCACCCTAAGAACCTGGGTTAGAAAAAACCCAGGTGCCTGGCCCATCCCCCTTCACTGTGGCTGGGCAGCCAATGTGGGAAGTGCCTGGACTTCACATCCTGCTGGTCCAGAGGAACCCACGAAAATGTCAAGATGAAGGCGCAAAAGGCGATCTCTAGCCTCCAGCCCACACAGCACAAGTGCCGGAGACAAAGTCTTGGAAGAAAATGGAAGTCATACACCTGAAATTTCTGGGATGATGTCAATTGAAGTAAAGAAGCAAATTCATGAGGCTGTAAAAGAAATTAGATCAGAAATAATATCTCAGGTAAAAGAATTAATGACAAACATAATAAAAGGGTTGCTGAATATATCTAAAGAAGACATAGATTAAAAAATAATGAAAACAGGAGCACAGGAGAATGAGGAAAACCTTGAATGAACCATATAGAGAAGAATTGGAATGCATGAAACAGACTCAAAGACATATCCAGGAAATTAAAAACTTCATCAAAAGCTGGCAAAACCACTTGAAAGAAACTGAAAATAGACTTTCAGACCTTGAAGACAGGATGGCAGTTAGGGATTGCAAAAGGAAAGATTTCTTTAAAATAACAAGGAATCAGGAAATAACATTCAACTGCTATAAGACAATGCAAAGACAAATAATTAAAGAGTGACAAGTGTCAGTGAAAACACAAATGACATAAAGAGATTATTTACAGAATAGCAGAGAACTTCCCAAGTATGGTAAAAGGAACTGGCATACAGATAAATGAAGCATATAGAACTCAAACTAGCCATAACCACAATGAATCTATACCCAGACATATAATAATCAAGATCCCATTCAGCACAAGAACAGAATATTAAAGACTGTTAGAGAAAAGAAACAGATCACCTATAAAGGAAAACCCATCAGAATCATGACAGACTTCTCAACACAAACTATCAACACAAGAAGAGTTGTAGTGAAGTATTTCAAGTTCTGAAAGAAAACAACTTCCAACCCAGATTGATGTATTTTGCAAAGCTATCTTTTAAAATCAGTGAGAAATAGGATACTTCCATGACAAAGAACTGAAGGCTTTCATGACCACCAAGCCATCCCTACAAAGAGTACTGAAGGACATTGTAGAGAGAGATAAAAATGACCATGGTTCCAGGAACAGTAGCAGAGCTGGATCGCTAAGCAGGGCAGACAACTGAATGGAGGGGAAAAGTAGGCAGCCAATGGCAGGAGAAAAGCACTGTAGAGATCAACCAGTGCATGTTGGCCGTAACCATTAATGCAGATGACCTCAATTCACCAATAAAAGGAAACACATGCAGGGTGGATCAAGAAACAAGATCCATTAATATGCAGCTTACAAAACACACATTAACTTGAAAGGAAATTCATAGATTGAAAGTCAAAGGAGAGAAAAAAGTGCCCCATGTGGCAGAAAACCAGGAAAAAGCAAGGATAGCTTGCCTGTCAACCTCAAAATGGATAAGAAACATTCAGCATTTTTATACAATAGAAAGCTACTCAGCTATAAAGAATGATAATCTCAAGGCTCTTGTAAGTAAATGGATGCAACTTGTGATCATGCTCTTAAATGAAATGGTTCAGACTCACATAGGTGAACATCATGTTGTCTCCCTAGTATAAAAAACTGAAAGAGTTAGTGGGATAGTGTAGTTAGTATGATAAATATTATGAAAGTGAAAGGGGAGGAAATGTCTAAAAAGGGAAGGTGTCAGCCATTGTTAATTCTCTATTGTCCTTTTTTAAAGTCTGTATTGGGTGTTATGCTATGTACCCCCAAGTCCTCATACTTTTGATGGGGCTGCTTGTGTTCAGTTTGTTGTCTAGTGCTGGGATTAGCAATGTGAACGCTGCCCACGCCCAGGGGTGGAGCTGACATACAGTGTAAGGAAAGGCGGGTCTTCCTCTTCCGTGCTTCCGTCTCCTTCTCTCTCTCTCGCCAGCGCAGCTTGCAGCTTGCAGCCGCCATGAACAGCAGGCCCACCATGCCACGCTATCTTGGAGCCAACCGAAGTATGGACTGAAACTCCAGAGAAACTGTAAGAATAAACCTTTCCTTCCCTAATTTTGGGTGTCAGGTATTTTGTCTCGGCAATGAGCGAAAAGTAACTAAGACAAAGTCCTGTATCATTTTCATTTTTATTGGTTTTTTTCTGTTATGCTTTGTTTGATTTTATTAGCTCTGAAGGTATGGACAGCAATTTTGAAGATAACAAGAGGCATTATGGTAGCCATTGTTGACTTCCTATTGTCTTGCTTAGAAGGCTTATGTCACTTTCACTGTTTTGTTTGGATTGTCTTCATTCTGTTTTATTTTGTTTGGTTTTATTCTCTTTTTTTTTATTTTAAAGATAGTAAAATACAATAGAACATAGCAGAATAAAGTCAATCAAAACAAAGCAGTAGGACTGGTACAGAACCTTGAAGTCCGATAATGTGAGTACAATAGCTACTATAACATACCTTGCTATCTTCAGATTAGCTGACCATTCCAACAGGTGTAGTAGAATTGAACCAAAAACAAAACAATACAAAATCAATAAAAACAGAATATAAAATAAAGGAAAACAAAGGAGAAAAATAATAACGATCAGAGTAAAGCAAAATGGTGAGAACCACATTGGTCCTCAAAGAAAAGACAGAAGAGAGTCCCCCGTATCTGCAACATTGCCTACTGTCATCATGCAAAGGGACATTCAGGGTGCCGGTCAGAGGCCTGCAAAATCTACGAAAAAACACTAGCGTTTAGTTGCTTTATGTACCTTAGTTGTCATCAATTTAGCCAGACCTCAGAGCCAGCAGCTTGCTTATAGGGAGGTCGGGTGGCGGGGTGGGTGGATGATGTCCTTGATTCCAAGCCCACGTGCCAGTGCCATGCAGGCCCAGCGAGTTGGGGCCCGGTTGGACCCATTCTGGTTCTCCTCCGGGGTCGCAGAGCCTCCAACCCTGGAAGGTGGGTCAGTTCTCCCTTGATGTAAGCTGGCACTGCGCAGTCCTAGCGAGTTGGGGCCTGGTTGGACCCCTGGTTTTATTCTCTTAATAAAAAAATTTTAAATAATAAAAACATAAAACATCACCATTGATAGTATAGAAATACTAAGAATTGTGACACATTACTATAAAACACTATATGCCAAAGGTTTTGGAAACAGGCAAGTAACATACAAATTTCTAGGGAAAAGAGCCTACAAAATTGGGTCAAAAGATTTTAAAATCTGAACAGGCAAGTAATGATTGAAGGAAAAGAACCAATCTTAAAAACCTCCCACCCATGAAAAGTCTAGGAGAGGATATTTTCACTTCTGTATCTTACAAAGCATTTAAAGAAAAAATTATTTTCAAACTATTCCAAATAATAAAGAGAAAGGTACTCTCCAAGTTTCTTTTCCTTTTAAATATTTCTTTTTTATTACAAATGTCAATATTTAAGCAGATGGGAGGCAGGAAAAGAAAGCAGTGTACTGAACAGCACCATCAGCTTCAGCCGAGCACAGATACCAAACAAAGGGAACATCAAAGGACCGTGAGGCTCTCAGCAGCCCTGGCCCTCCAGATCAAAGGTGCAACTGAACAAATGCACCCAAAGTACCGCTAAGCCTTCTCAAAACTGACCCATAAATACGGGCATACTCCTCACTCCTCACACACTGGAATCCTGCTCTTCCCTCCTCCCGTGACTCCCAGCCATGAGAACCCTCGCCCTCCTCACTGCCTTCTTCCTGCTGGCCCTGCTGGCCCAGGCTGAGCCTCTCCCAGAGAGAGCCGAAGATGCCCCAGAAGAGCAGCACTCAGAGGAAGAGGACCAGGATATGGCCTTCTCCTTTGAAGAGGCTGAGAGATCTGATCCTCAAGATGCAGGTGAGACACCCAAGGGGTAGAGGTGCAGGCTCTAGCGATGAAGGTCCAAGATGCATGACGGAAGAAGGTTCGAAATCCTCTGTATCACTTATGCGACTTTATTTAACTCTCTGGACCTTGACTGGGTTACTTACAAATCAAAGAATGAGAACTAAATAAATCATGAGATGATCTCCTTCCAAAAACATTTAACACTTTTTCCAAATCACTGTGTTTAACATATGGACAGACAGGCAGACTAGAACTTTCTGGATCAAACTAAGTATTCTTCCTGCTAGAGAGGATGTCTAACCTTGCTGCCTGCTAGAAGTCATTTAAGTGATTAAGGGTGTAAAAGCGTTGGTCAGGAACACGCAGGCGTGAAGACAGGTGGGAAGCGGCCTCAGATCCTGCTGCCCGACCTGGCCACACGTTAGTTACTTCCTTGCAGAGGTGTTGCCCACATCGCTGGGTGCTTGGTGCCAACACGACAAACCCCAGCAGCCCAGCCTGGACTGCTCTCAGGGTCCTCCTTCCCGTCCCCTACTGCCCCCCAGTGTTCAGTGCTCCTTGCTGCGTCTGTCTCCCCAGCTCGTCAGAAAGCTGTCACCGCCTGCTATTGTCGACGCAGTGGCTGTCGCGCTTCAGAGACCAGACGTGCAACCTGCATCGTGGGCAGTAAGGAGAGAGCGTACTGCTGTCGCTGAGCATCCACAGCAGAGACGAGAACTCCCTCCGTGTTGCCACAGTTCGCTACTCTCCACTCAATCTCCGTGTTTTTTCTCAGATAAATACCTTTCAGCAAGTACCCTCTTCATCCTTTTTGATGTTTGTTATAGTCTCAGTCTGAATTCTTTGAAGTTTCTTAAATGACACCCTTTAAACAAAATCCTGGCTCCAAATACCAGGAATTTTAAGGATGCCAGCAGGCATTGAACACAAAGTGAGAGGTCAAATGCAGCTGCTGTCTCCTGATGGATTTTTCTCGCTCCCTGCCTGTGTATGTTATGTTCATACATCACACCAGCTTTGCTTTCCGCTGCTCCTTCACAAAGTGTGGTGGTTTCATAGAGCAAGGTCAGATGGATCACTTGTGCATTGATCTGGGGTTGGATCAGTTCCATTCAAATCATACTCATAGTGGAATGGATTTGTAAGAAAGGCATAAAAAGTAGGATGATAAAAGCATAAAGCTGGGCTGTGAGATAGACATTACCATTACTAACAAGCCATGTCCTGTGAGACAGGATTTGATATACACATGTAATTGCGTTGACAATCAGAAAATGCAGAGGGACAGTGCCCCAACAGCACTTCTCAGCACGCACTCTGTTTAGTTGTCTCAGCTACGGAGAGCCTGCTGCTGGCTGGAAAGCGGAGCTTTGAAGGGCCCCAGGAAAAGGGAACAAGCCCAAAGCATTTCTGCAACCAACAAGAGACCCTGTGAGGCTGCATGGCACTGCGGCTAATTCCAACAGGGTCATGATGAAGCGATCGGAGAGCAGGACAGTAGCGGAAAGGCACCTGAAGGTCTGCAGAGTCTGGGCGGGGTTGGCCACAGCGCCCACTGCTGCCCACCCCAACCTGTACACCATGCTGGGATTCCCTCAGGCCTCAGCTTGCCTCCCTCTTTCCAAGCAGGAGCTCACGGTCATGTCTAAGCCCTGTGTCTCTGAAGTGACCTTTGTGGGGTGTGCTGTGACTCTTCCTTCTGTCTGACCTCTCTTTACCTTCTGCTGAACCTGGGGCACTTGTCCCACGAGTCTGTCACATGCTGACGGATGGTGGCACAAGCCCTTGCTCATGGTATGGTCTCTGGTTTCAGTACTTCGCGGCGAGGATTCCACAGCAGATGTCCACAAAAAGATGTTAGACCCATCCGCAGCTCTGCTTACAAGTCCCGTCTCTGAAAGGATATCCCGGGAGGCTGAGAGAGACAGGGAAACTGCAGTGTGCTGGGAAAGAGACAGTTTCAAGGGAGATTATTCATCATACTGACTAAAACAATCTGCTAGACGTGGATGTGGCCCTGACCACCAACATGAAACACCTGGTGAGACCCTCAGGAAAGGAACGATGCTTTGGCCCTAAGCCCCCTGTGTTCTAAACTTGAGCAGGGTCACAGCTTCTGAAGGAGGGCTGCCAGAGTAAGGACACAGTCAGAGCAGACCAGGCCATCCGGCCTCTGGGTTCCTACCTCTGCTTCACAGAGGTAAGGGCATCTGTCCTGCTCCTACAAACACAGCCAGGGGCTCTGCGCTGGACCTGGCCTGACTGTTCCAGCCTCAGGGTCAACCTCTGGCCGTCCTCCTGCTTTAAGGTTCTCTGTGCTCTTTGGACCTTCATGATCCTTAACGTCTTCCAGCACAGGAGAGGTGATTCCAGTAAAACTGGAATCTTCTTGGGCCCTTTTCAGTCGTGAGCTGCACTGTTAAGGCTTAACGTCCTAATTTATGAACTCTTTGGAGGGCTTAAAACTGAAAGACATGTGTTGCCATGTTCTTTCCAATGTGTCCTAGACGTGTATCTTCAAGTGTGTACCTTTCCTCAAAGGTAAAATAAGTCCAGGAAATTTTTGATGATATATTTTGGGTTTCTATACCTATATGCCATTCTTATCATGCAATTTTGATTTCATGTAATACTCTAAGACCTTATGGAAGCTCTTTTGTAGGCGTTACTCTTTTGTACAGATTTTCTTAAGTAATTCATAGAAAAGCACCAGGAATTGAACACATAAGGTATTATACTATGTGGACAAGGACCCTGAAACATAGGCAAGATGTACATTTATGCAAAGTCTCGCTGGTCAACAGCAGAGGCTCCCAAGTTACCTAAATTCTCTGACAAAAAGAATGGTTGTGCTTTCTTTGTGCACCCAGAGCTGCATTGGTCCTCACTCAACGTCCATTAACTCAGAATTCAAGCCTCCTTTGTGGACTCCCTTTGGTCCTTGGAAGATCCTATTTGTTGTTTAGGGTTCTGAGACTCAGAAATCCACACTTATCCCTCCACAGTGTCCCTTCCTGTCTCCAGAAGCTCAGAGGAGGCAAGCTTGATGCCTAAAACTGGGCATTGCCACCTGCTGTCCACGATGTGCTGCTGCAGGGTCACTGCTCAGTTTTCTGGAGAAGAGGTCCACTGCACCGGGAGTACTGTACAGTGCAGGACATGGGCAGTGTCTAATGACTGAGGACACTTCCGTGTGGAAATACATGGAAACTACATAGGCAAAGAATACAAAAGAAAGCTCTTGTCCTGAACAGATAGCACTTTAGAGGATTCTCCCACATGCTTGCCCATTATTCAAGCTCTGACATGGGAGTGGAAGGTGCAGTAAATGAATAAAGACAGGGAACAGAAATCAAGTCCTCGTGCCTGTGGGACACAGTAGAGGTCCCTATATCTCACAGGGCTACAGGAACCTGTTGTTTACGAGGGGTGTAAGATCGTTCTGTGCTTGTGCTTTTTCACTGACAGCAGGATGCAAGTTCTGGGGGACTCAAAGAACAGGCTTTTCACTTGGGTATTTACATTTCTGTGAGTTTGGGGGAGGGAGAGTTGGAAAGAAAGCACACGAAGCACCCGTATTGCCCCTGAAGCCCTCTGATGTTCTGCCCGTGCAGGATTTCCACTTACTCCACACATTCTCCCTCTTCATATGGTAGGTTATCACACAACTCCTGATAATCACCCCTGGTCCCAGTGAATATTTACCTCTGGCCATATGGATTGCTTGTGTTATAGTTATTAACTTAGATTGATCTAGGAATTGTTGTCGTTTTCAAAGGTAGACCTCAAAATTCTAGAATCTCACTTTAGGTAGAGTACTGAAAACCATGAAGCACGTGGCCCTCTTGCATACATCAAGGTATGCGGGTAAGAGCTCCAGGCCAGAGTGTCTAGGCCACTGTATAACCACAATCTCTCCCATAGACAAGTGGGTCAAGTGGTGTGAGAAACTAACTTACCCAGGTGAGAAAAATTGGGGCAGGAAGAAGTTTAATTAACAACTTTGCCTATGGTCAGAGACCCTCTTCAACTGGATAAATAAATTAACTCCAGCTCATATAAATATTAGAGAAATGCATGAGCACAGTGTGAATGCCTGCACTCAAATGGAACACTCCCAGGTATGAACATGGAGCTCCACCACCCTCTCATTCTGTGCAGATTTTCAGAGGACGCTGCGTGGTCATGGCTGTTCTGAGGACATGGGAGAAGGAACCTGTTTTTGGACTCCTTGGCCACTGCAGAAAGGCAAATCAATACTGAGATTCCATCATAATCCAGGAAGAATGCTGTTATGGTTTATATGTTGTGCCAACTTGAGAAGTCTAGAAGCTTAAGTAAGTAACTCAGCAGCTCAGCATCCTGGGGTGTAGAGCACAAGCAGTTAGTTACCTGTTCATTGTGTCAATTTGAGAAGGTTAGAAGTTTAAGGGAGAGACTCAGCAGGGAGCTAGGGTTCTTACTTTGTAAATACCCTCATCCTGTGCAAAGGAAGGCAAGGAAATTTGTGAATGCTACACCCACCCTGGAGGGGGGCTGGTGTCCTGTGTACAATATAAGGGAGGAGAAGAGGCTTGCTCTTGCCCCCTTTTTGGCTCTGGCTGCTTTTGCTTGGCTGCTGTCTTGAAGTATTGCCCCTGTGCCATGCCACTCTGCCTTGGAGCCAGCTGATTATGAACTGAAACCTCCAAAAACTGCAAGATAAATAAACCTTTCCTTCCTTCATTTTGGGTGTCAGATATTTTGTCTCAGCAATGAGTGAAAAGTAACTAAGACAAATGCCTAAAAGCAAAGCCTTTAATAATGCAGGAAAATTTGTCAGGGGAAAAAGAACTCCTCTGTATTGTTTGTGGAAATATAAATTATTAGTACAATCACTATGGGAAACAGTACAGATTCCATAAGAAATGAACATTAGAAATTTCATTTGACCCAGCTATACCACTTCTAGTTATCTTCCTAAGAAAGTTAAAATCATCATATTGCAGTGATACATGCATACTGACATTTATAGCACCATAATTCTTAATGGTTAAACTAAGGAAGCAGTCTATATATGCCCATCAGGAAAAGAATGGAAAAACAAGATGAGGGAATATATATATATATATATATATATATATATATATATATATATGGAGGGAATGGGAGAGGAGGCGAATGGGAGGTAAAAAAAAGTTAATATGCATTATGTACATGGACCAATTCTCTTTCTGAAATGTAATCATTAAGTACTGCAAACACATACTACCTAATGAAGAAAACTGAAAAACAAAGTTTTATCCCACAGAAGCTTCTCCCAGGCCTGATACCATCAAACAATCAAAACTTAAATAAGTTAAATTTTATGAGCAGCAAAGGAAAAGCATGTCACATAGTGAAATTCATCGTAGCATATTTTTCAGCAGAAACCTTATACTTTATGGGAGAATAAGTCAAAATGCTGAAAGACAAAAACCAAATGTGCCACTCAGGAATCCTACATCTAACAAGATTATCCTCAGAAATTTTAATTACAAAAGCGAAAAGAAATAGCTTTTGCAGACAAAAGCATCAAGAATTCATGAGCATTCAATTGGCCTAATAAAAAATGTTTAATAGAGTGCTTCAGCCACAAGTGAAAGGAAGACATTTGCCACTGCATAAAAAGCAAACCACAGTGACAGTGGCAAACTCATATTCAAGTTCAAAACAGTCCAGCATATTAATAGAGACACATAGTTATGTAAATTTCTTGTATAAAGATTTAAGGTGGACAAGGACACAGTAATTATTTCTAATTAAGTTGTTAAGGCATACCAAAAATGCAGTGATCTACAGGAATGCAACAAAATAATGAACTATGGCTGAAAATACAAAATGTCTGTATTTAATCAAAATTAAGTATATTATAGCTATAAAAGTTTCTATGAAGTTCAAAGGTAATAACAAGGAAAACAGCAGAACCTATGCACAAATATTAAAAATCAAACAATCCTTGTCACTACTGAAAGCGACCAAGCCATAAAGTGAAGAAGACAACAATGTAATAAAGAACATTCAAAAGACCGATAACAAAATGGCGAATGTAAGTCCTTACCTATAGCACTTGCAGCAATCATCAATGAAGGAAGTCACTCAATGAAAAGATACACTTTAGGTGAAGGGATTTTTATAGCTGCACCTTTACAGCACCTACAAGGAATTCACCTGAAAGAACGACAGAGACCAAAAGTGAAAAGATTGGAAAGAGTATTCCAGGAAATATGGAAACAGAACAAGACAAGGAATACATTTTTTAAAAAAACTTTAAATAACATGTGTGGGAAAACAAAGTAAGCAAACACAAAATGTTAAATGCTTCAACTCTGTGTGAGTACATAGCAATTAAAAATGTACATGCAACCAACATCAGAGAACCCAAATACTGACACACCTAAGGAGAGAGAAACCACAACAGAATGATAATAGAGAGTTTCAAAATGCCACTTTCATCAATGGACAAGTAGTCCAGGCAGAAAATCATCTGAGAAGGAATTGGTTTGCACTCATTCTGGACCAAATGGATTTAATGTGCACCTGGAGAACTTGCAACCCAGCAGTGGAAAGACAGCACTATAGTCACATACCGGGTCACAAAACCAGTCACAAACAAATCGTTTATACCTGAAATCATATCAGTTTTGTGTTTTCAACATAACACAATTAACTGGAAACAACACGAAAATCACCAGAAGGAAGATTTGGAAAACTATGCACAAATACGGAAATGAAACAGTAGGTTCTTCAAGGGCAAGCATCACTGATTGCATTAGAAGATCTCTGAACAAGTTTTTGAGATAAATGGAACAAGGGACACAATATATTCTACTAAAAGAATAAACACACCAGAAGTAGCTCTCTGAGGTAGTAGACAACAGTGGAATCCTACTTTAAATAAGTAACAAGATCTCAATTAAGTCCCCAACAGTTTCAACAAGAACAATGAAAACACAAAAACAAAATCAAAATTGATAGAAGTAACATATAATAAAGTAGATCACAAATTAAAAAATAGAAATTCAATGTGCATATTAAAATTCGGTGAAACAAACTGTCATATTTTTAAGTAATGTCAACATTTAGGCAGACTAACAAGAAACAGAAAGATTCAAATAAATTAAAATCAGAAGTGAAAAACTAGCCTCATAATTGATACCAAAGAAATAATAAGAATCATAACAAATTTCTGTGAAACACTATATTGCAAAGGTTTCAAAAATGTAAAAGACAATCAGTAAATTCCTGGACACAGCACTATACAAAGACTGAATCAACAGAAATAAAAACCTGAACATTCCTATTGAAATGAGTGAGTAAATTGACCCAATATTCCAAAGTTCTCACCAAAGAAATCTGGGGTAAGGATACGAAGTCTTTGCTGCAGCATTCAAGAAAGACTTTAGGGAAAACTAAACAACGATTTTCAAATTATTCCATATATTGCAAAAAAGAACAATAATTTCCCAGTTTCTTTTCCCACAAACCTCAGTACTGAGGCAGACGGGAAGCAGGGGATAGCAGCGCCCCTGATATCACGGTAAGCCTCAGACAAGCACAGATGCAAACAGAGCACAGGGACATCAAAGGACGGTGCGGTCGGGGCAGCCCTGCCCTCCAGATCAAACACTCGCCTCCCCGCACTCCGCCCTCTGTCTCCCAGCCTTCCCCAGCTCACCCATAAATACAGCGGGCTCCTCGCTCCCCACACACTGGTGTCCTGCTCTCCCATCCTCGGGTGACCCCCAGACATGCGGACCCTGGCCCTGCTCGCTGCCCTCTTCCTGCTGGCCCTGCTGGCCCAGGCTGAGCCTCTCCCAGAGCAAGCTGAGGACGCCCCAGAGGAGCAGCAGCCCGAGGGAAAGGACCAGAACGTGGCCATCTCCTTCCCCGGGGCTGAGCGCTCTGATCTTCAATCCGCAGGTGAGAGGCCCAGTGTGATGCGGGCACGGACCCTGGAGAGGAGGGTGCGGAGCCGGGCTCTGGTCCAGAATGCTCCACCTCACTTACACCACTGTACTGGTATTAACTCTGCAGGCCTCGATTTCCTCACTAAACACTGACACGAGAGAGCCAAATAAATCAAGAAATATTCTTCCAAGACTTTCCACTCCAAGGCCTGTCTGAAATTCCTTAGGTTTAAGTTATAGACAGGGCACACAGAAGCTACTTCTTTATCTAGATCATCAGATGTGGTTGCCCAGTATGTACCGCTCTTTTCCAGAAGATTTTAGAAACCCGAGTCTGCTGTAAGCTTCCATTCCACGTGTGCTGGGTCAGGAGGACGTAGCTGCGGGGACAGCTGGAAAGGGCCTCGGTCGGTGGGTGCAGGGAGGGCGCCCCAGCCGCGCTCCCCAGCTCCTCTGCAGAGCTGACCTCCTTGCTGGGTGCAGTGGGGCTGCGGCGACAAAGGCGTATGCCCAGCACTGAGCGTGCTCGGGAATCTCCATGGAGTCGCCTGCTGACCCCGCGCTCAGAGTCCGCTGCTCTCTCTGTGTCCCCAGTTCGGAGAGTCTTCTGCCGCTGCAAACTGGGAAGTTGCCGTTCTCTGGAAACCAAATCTGGAACCTGCTACAAGAACGGTAAAATGGCTAGACTGTGCTGCCGCTGAGCGTCCAGGAGAGCGAAGAAGGCGTTTCACTCGCCTTCAAAAGTAGGCAGGATCTTTACTCTTTCCACCTCCTCCCCAAGTTCTTCTCTTTCTCTTTCTCCAATAAATTCCTCGAGTGAGTTCCCTGTGTGTGTTGTGTGTCTCCGTCTGGAGCTCTGACAGCAGAGTCTGAAAGGACGTGATTTTACACAAAATCCTGGCTCAACATTTGAGGAGCTACAAGGATGGCCTCAGGCTTCCGACAGCGAGATGAGAAACTTGGCTGCTGGTGGAGGCTCAGCTTACCTCTCCTGCCTGCCCTCTGCCTTCTTTAACACAGGTCTCAGTCTGCATCAGGTTTACCCATCCTAGCTGCGTAACTTCTCACAGAGCCCCCGAACCGCTCTGTCCCGAAGCTGAGGTTTAATTAAACAGCCCCAGACGAATATTTGTCTTTTAAGACCTGGGCTTGTATCAGCTCCACTAACACACACTCAAAGTGCAACAGGGTTGTAACACAGACATAGAGAACAGGACAAGTAGCACAGGAATATCACACTGTACTGTACAAAGTACTGCTATTAGAATGTGATATCCAGCAAAAGCAGGGGTTGAAAAGTGTGATCACCTGTAGGATGCGTGTTTCAATTTTAAAACTTGACTGTAGTAAAAGGGGCATTGTCACTTATCCCTTCAAAACAGTCCCCCGTACTTTGAACACCATCACCCGGTCCTTCTCCCCACTGACAGCCGCACGGTGCTGCAGGAAGTTCTTCATCCTGAGGATATTTGGCTGAGCCGTTTTGGCAGCCTCAGTGTCCTGAATAGACTACAAACGTCTCCCTCCCTGGGCATCTAGGCGTAGGAGACGGCCCGAAGTATAATGGTTTAGATCTGGGGACCAAAGTGGCCAGGAAGCTCTGTAAAGACCGACGAGCCTGCCTTTCTCTTGGGAGCAACCGTGCAGCCGCATCCATGCGTTTTTGTCACCAGACACCCATGAAAGACAATGTGGAGAAATGCTTCAGAAAAAGCCCAGAACGATGATCAGTGCATTCAAGGGGGAGTCTTTGAGGCTGTTACAGGAAATGTGTCTTTTTCCGTAATCATTTTCTAAATGACCCTTTCACCGTGCTTTTCGTCATCCATCTCCAACCTGCCTTCACAAAGGGAAAATACAGAGGCACAGCCCCACTGGGGCCGCTGCACCCTGCGCTCGCTCCGGCCCAGGAAACGCGGGCTCCAGGGCACAAAGCAGCGCTGTGGCCAGGCCGGGGTCCGCACAGAGGCCTCAGGCCGCAAGGCCGTGGTTCTGACGGGCACCGCTGGCTGAACAGGGCCTGCTCTCAGGACCGCAGCGCAGTGCACCCCAGCAGTGCACCCCAGCACCACAGACTCTGCTCCGGGTCAGCCACAGCGCCCCCTGCCGCCCGGCCCCAAGGCTGCGCACGCCCCGGGATGCAGGACCTGGAGCCTGGTTCTGCCTCCCAGGCAGGAGGTCAGGGTGTGAGCCCGCAGGGTCCCCAACTGATCGGCCTGACATTCCTGGCCTGCTGCTTGGCCCTGCTTCTGTCTGACCCCCATTCCCACAGACCTGCTGACCACTTCCCTTTCCTGCACAGCAAACTGGCTGTGAACAGAAACCTAAAGGGACCGAGAAACTGAATTGTGGAGTAACAATGCGAGGCAGTGCCTCAGAGCTCTGAAGTGTCCCTGAAATAGTGCTCCTCCTCCGCCGGTGCCTAAGGCCCAAGGATGCCCCTTCTCCACGGGCTCCTACTCACTGTAGAAGCAGCACAGCTGTGCTTCCGCCATGGCTGCCCTCCCCTTGACACACGCACACACGAGCTGCTGAGAGGGACCCTGGTGGCCCCACGGTCCCTTCTGATAGAGGAAGCATAGGAAATACAGCGGCACCTCGGTTCACAAATGCTTTAGTTTGTGAAAAATCTGGTTGAAAAGCGGAAGCTTTTGTCAATATTTTGTTTCTGTTTGTAAACTCTGCATCTGGTGATGAACATGCCTGCAGTCATCTTTCCCACGCATCTTCCTGAATTGTGGATAGATTGAGTTCCTGAACCCAGGCACCGCTGTAAATCCCATCAGGGAATTAGTTTAGGTCAGGGCTCTGGCTGTCCATCCTGGCCCTCACCAACAGAGACAACGGGCCCTGCCCCTCACAGGACCTCTCTGCCACCGCCTGAAGGTCCCTGCTCTGGCCCCTCCCTGCTTTAGGATCCCTGTGCACATGGGACCTTCCTGACCTCCAGTGACTGTCAGCATGGAGGATGTCCCCACAGTCCCACTGGAGCTCCGGGAGTCCCTCCTCTGTGGTGCCCCCCCTATGAGGGTCAGCATCCCAACGTCACAAACCCTGGAAGGGATTCAAATCAGAAGGCACAGCTCCCGTGCCGTGTCTGGCATCTGCTAGACATACATGTAGCCTCAAGCAAATGCTTTTTCCCAAGTGTGAAGCAGTGCGTTCATGGTTACGTTTCCAAGACCATCGTACTTTCTTACGATAGCGATCTTGTAATCAATTTTGATGTCCCACAATGTTCCAAGACTGCTTAGAAGCTCGCTGTAGATTGTGCTGATGAATCCATACTAAAGCACTGGAAATGCTGCGTGCTGTATTACAGGAGTAGGCAGGCTGCTACTGAAACGCAGACAAAGGCGTGCTCCAAGGCAGAGTCTCATGTTTCTGGGTCGGTTTTAGTTGGTGAAATCGGAGCCACTCTGGCATTCAGTGGATGTTATGGATTACAAACTGGTGGTCAACTTGGCACCAGTTGAATTAATTCAGCTGGTGTTGAGTTAAAGATGTTCCACCTGAAGAAAGTTGCCAGCATAAATAGGGACGTGGGGAAGAAGAGCGGGGCGTTGTGGGTTCTTCCGAGAGTTGCTGTTGGAGCCACTGGTTCTCCTGGAGGTGCTTGTCACGCTGGCTTCTCCAATATGGACTCGGCCATTATCATCGGAGGAGCTCGGGACCTCATCGGTGAGAGTGGCTGTGGCTCATGTTGCGAGAGCTCTGCTCCTCACACCGTGCATCGCTTCCTGGCTCCGGAGGGGAGGCTGTGTGCTGGAGAACCTGGTCATGCTGGGCTTCCTGACCTGTGCTCAACTGTTCTCCATCGTCGGAGGAGCGCGGGACCTCGTCGCTGTTGGGGATGGCTGTGGTGCTCTTCAGGGCAGCCCCGCTTCTTCTTTTGAGCGTGACTTCTCTGCTCCTACATAGAACCCTCAACTCACTGCACAGCTCCTTCACCCTGCTGGCATAGACTTTCTGGTTCCACCACTGACCTGTGGCCTTCCCAGCACAGAACCGTGAATAAACTGGCGTGAGCCCTTATTGGGGGCTCTTAGGTTCCCAGTTGGTACTGTGGGAGGCACTGTCATGCATTTGGGTCTCTAGTGGGACTCTTGCATGATATTGCTGTGGGATTCAGGCCCTCGGCTATCCTGGGTCTTAGTGTTGTGGACAGATCTTCCTGCACTGTCTCGTGTTTAGCTTTGGGTGATTATAAAACAGTATTACAAATCCTGTGTCCTGTATGTAGTTGTTCTCCCTGTAACCCCTGACTGTAACAGTGGACCTACCAGGAATTCGAGTCTTCTTTATGGAATTGCCATTGTTTTTTATTTTTTCTTTTTTTTCCTTGCTACACTTGTTTGGTGGTAATATCATGATCTTTAGGTTTCAGGCAACCAAAACTTGATCCTCACCCTGCCCTAAACTTTTCTCTTCCCTCTGCACACAGAACAATGCGTCTTTTTTGGTTATATTTCTTATTTTTTGGTACATGTTTTCAGTGCATAGTGATTATATTCCTCGTCTACAGTAGGTCCCTCTGCATAACACATTGCCATTCTTATTTCATAACCCTTCTTCCCCCACCCTCCATTCCTTGGTCCTCTTCTCCTTGGCCAAAGATCTATCTCCATATCTCCTATCTGCCTTTTTTGTTGTTGTTGTTCTTTATTTATGTTTTGGATTTCTCGTATAAGGGAAGCCATCAATGATACAGGCACCACTGCCACCTTTTGGAGCTGCTACTGTCTTGATCCAGGTTCCACAGTCTAAAGGCCCAGGTCCCACCTCACTGG
>RJWM01019583.1:0-38758 GCA_004363535.1 Dasyprocta punctata | reverse complement strand
ACATTTAAATGGCCAGAGGGACAGAACAGCTCGCTGCAGAGAAGACGGCCCGCACAACACAGAGATTCCCAGTCCAGGTCTCAGCGTGCCCCTCCTTCCCGCCGTGAGGCCCTAACACACCTGAGCATGGGCAGACACATTCCTTCCCCTCTCTCTGCTTCCAAGCTAGCGATGAGTAAGCCTTTTCCTCCCAGCAAACTCTGTCTGCAGATTTTTCGGGGGAACAGCAAAGGGCACGGCCTGAAACTCTGGCGACGAGGTCTTTACTTTTCCCTAGAGACCTGTTCCTTACGGTCTGTGGTGCGGTCTCTCGGGCTGGCTTCTCTGCTGGCGTGCTGGTGAGCGGTGGAGGGGGAGAAGCAGCCTCTCACCCCTGACCAGGTGTCAGTCTTTCACAGTGGGTGCAGGGCTGTGGCCTTCATGGCTGCTTCTCACTTTTGTTTGCCCTTAAGAGAGACCAGAGGCTAAAGGGTGTCGTACCTGGGTATTTTCCTTCCCCCGGTCAAGCAGAGACCTGAGCAAACACCTCCTCTGGAGAGCAGGCCCTGTTCGGAAGAGACAGCTTCAAGCCCCAGCCCTTCCCTGCAGCACGGAGTTTTCTGCTGCTCACTGTGAGATTCTCACAGGGCTCCTGAGGGAACTCAGGAAGTGTTGCAGCCTCCCTGAGACTGTGCCCTCCGCAGCCCTGAAGTCTGCAGCTGCCCACACAGCCTCAGCTGTCCACCCTTCAGGGATCAGGTGTCCCGCCCTGGTTCTGCTTCCTGAGGAGAACCACGCTGCTGCCCTTGCGCTCTCCAAAGCCGTCCTGTCTTTATCTGCCCCTCTCTCCACTTGGGCCAGGATTTTGCCTTATCCCTTAGTTCTCTGCAGGAGCAAAGAAATGTTGATTTTCAGTTTGTTTATTTTTTTTAAATTTTTTTGTGTAGGACTGACGAAGAGCATTCAAAGTTTCTTCTTTGGCTGATGGGAAGGGAGAAATCACAAGAACAACTGTAAATCAAAATTGTTAACATCATTTTTATTGATTTTAAAGTTTAAATGCTTTGCTAATATATTTAACATAGCATATAATTATCTGTATAACAACAGCTAGGGTCTGCTGATAAGAAACTCACATATGACCTGTTAGTAACTGGGCATATAATGTTCATGGACTGGAACAATCAATGAAATGATAAATCTTCTTAAAGTGATCTACAAGTTTGAATTAACTCCAATCATTTACAAACTGGGTTGTTTTTGTAGATGTGGATAAGCTTATTCAAAAAGCTTACAGAAAGGCAAAAGGGATACATGGTTAAAACAGAATTTTGGAAAAGCAGCATGAGCATTAAGGGACTAACCTAGCCAATGGAAAGTTTTACTGGATACACCTAAACAAATTTAGACTGTGGAATTTAGGCAAAGAGGTCTTACATATCACACCAAAAACATTTTTCATGTAGAAAAGAATGACAATTTGAACTTTAGCAAAATTAAACAAAATGTTTGCTCTGAGATGGATACTGTCCATAGTAGAAAGCCAGATTATAGAACAGAGGAGTGTGTGCAAAACATATACCCACAAGGATTTTTTACAAAGAATGTAAAGTTTTAAAATCTCAAGAATTAGACAGTACCTATCAAAATACAAAATTACACTCAAGTTACTTTCCTAGGTCTAATTGTCTTTTCTTTGTGACTGTAGAGTTAGGTGTGATATTGAATACAATAGGATGAGCATTCTGAGGAACTGAGCAGGATGCTAACTGTGACAACCTCTGAGGAAGGGTCTAGATTGTAGGGGAAATCGTTAATTTTTTCTTAATGTGATTTGAATTTTTGCAGCAGTAAAATACGCATATTTTATGAAATATATTCAATGTACTAATCTTACAATTGAAATATATTATAAAATCTATAATAAATATGTATGTTGTAGTCAGGGTTTCCAAGGAAACAGATATACTACTGGATTATTTTATAATATTCACTGAAAGAATCAAATGCAAAAGAGTGCAGGAAATACATCCACACACTACAGACTCAAAGAATCCAGCTGAGAGCCTGGATTCCACAGCAATGTCCTGCACGAGTCCAGCTGAAGACCTGGAGCCCATGACAATGCCACCCATGATTCCAACTGGAGGCCTAAGCCCACGACAATGTCTCACACAAGTCTGTTTCATGGATCTACACCGGGAAGGCCCAAAGGTCAGTGGTGGAAGCTAGAAAGTCTGTGCCAGGGGATGAAGGGTCTTTGCCAGCAGGCTGAGGGATCTGCACTGGAGCCAGGAAGTGATGTTCAAAATAAGGACCAGGGCTCCCTGAAGAGAACTGCAGTAGTCATCCTCCGCCAGAGTGAGGACCTGAGCTCCCCTGATGATGAGAACAGTTGAGTTCACATCAGGAAAGCCAGCATGACAAGCTTCTCCAGGAGATTCAACAGCACACCATCTTCCCCTCCAGTTCTGCTTTTATGCTGTTAGCAGCAGTGCTCAGGTGGGCCTTCCACACCCGGCACCACTCTGATTCAGTTCAGCTGGGTGTTACAAGTTGCCCATTAGTCAATCCATCACCATATATATATATATATATATATATATATATATATATATATGCAAAAATATTAGCCATGTCAACTTATTATAGGAACTTAGTTAGATGGAAATTAATATATAGTCAGAGAGGGTCTGGGCTCTCAAGGAAGTCAGTGAAAATTAAAGACATCAGAATTGTGGCTGGAGGCCCATCTGAAGAAGGCCAGGCCTCAAGACAGAGATGCAATGGCCAGGCCTACATGCCTCGCTAAGGGATCAACAGCAATTTGGAATTACTCTGTAATTAGCATCACCTGGTCTAGGTAGTTCAGCGATGCATCAGTCACCCTGGTGGATGACCAGAGCATCAGAATCCATCCCTTTCCAAAAATGCTTTGTTCTTGCCATGTACCCTTGCTATTGTTAGGGCACAATTATATATTAGTAAAGGAACAGTTATAGAATAACAAACTTGTAGACATGTTCTAACAAGTTAAAATCAAATAGTAGCCTCTGCCTATGCTCCTGCTGCCTGCCACATAAACAACCTGCTGAATTCAATCAGCCTTCACTGCCTGGGTCCGACTGATTTTCTTCTGATAATGTGCTGGGCCAATTTGACTATTCTCAGCTTATGTGTCCCTTAATTAAGAAAACATATTGCTTCTAACTGGCTTCAAGGACTTTGATTGGGGCGAAATAACCCAGTTAAGGACATTTTTTTCACTCTGCTTGTTCCACTTGAACCTCCTCCCCTCATACCCAGGATGTTCCTGTTACAATAAACAATTCCTTTTTAAGGAAATATATTTAGAGTTAGTTTGCCTGATAATATATGACTTAATTCAATCCATGTAACCAATCATGTAATGCCTTGTACTTTATGCTTTTTAAACTGTATTTAAACTGGACTCAAAGCTGGCTCTTTGCTGGTGATTTAGACATTATTGTTTCCCAGTCAGCCAGCATTATGATCAATAAATATTGCCTTCTAGATTCCTCAGTGCAAATAGTCTTCCATCTGGTTTGATACTGGTTTTTCTGCAACACTATGTGACCTGCTTCTCTACTGGATCAATATTAGCTAAGTAATTATACTTGCAATCCTATAGGTTGATTATAGTTTGACCCACATTGTACCTACATTGTAACTTTGCAGTATAAATTACTATCCCTGACCAAGGGCCTCTGTGGCAACCCTCTCGGCACCCCTTCTGTCTATAAGGAGCTATTGCTCAATAAACCTTAACCTCCTTTCTTCTGTGGAATTCATTCTTTGATTTCGGGGGACACAAACTTAGGATATCTGACATCTAGCAGGTGGGGAGTTACATTTCTCTTATATCAAGCTAAAGTTACAATGAGCTGATATAACACATGAAACTGGAGAGTTGAGTATCTTGACAGCATAAAGTTTGTTTTGTATGTAAAGAAATTCCAACATGCTTTGGCAAGGGATAGCAGCTGCTGGGAACCCCAACATTTCAGGCTGCTTCTACTTGTGGGGTCTCTCATGTGAATAAGGGGCTGTCATATTTGCTATTGAAAAGTGGGAGAAAGCCTGGAATTTCACACTGGCTCTTAAATAAAGCAACACTTTCATCACATTTCATTGGGAAAGAAATGATGCATGTCTGTTTGTAACTACAAAGGGTCAGTCATATACCTCTATGCCCAGGTAGGAGTAAAGAACATGTGAATGGCTACTTGTACTTTTGTGAACTGTCAGAGACTATGTACTCAGCAAAAAAGAAACTAGTGTTACATGTTAAGCAGCAAATCTCATTTTTTGGAGAAGGTTCTGAGAACACCTTCTTGAAATTCTCCGAATTCTTAAATACCTTCACTACTTTTTAAATCCTGCATCATTCCATCTGTTATGTAGAGGATCATGTGAAATCTAGCAATGTCAATTTTCTACATTTCTTCTTGCTCTTCTCTCTACCACAAAAGAAGAATGGGCATTTTTTTTGCTTACATTTGCTTACAACAAAAATTTTAAGCTATGAGTTTTTACTACCATCCACATGACCATTTCTACCTGAAAACTCTACAGATGCATTAGTCACTCCAAAAGTCCATATTTTTCTGACACGTTGTTGCAAGACTGGAGACAGTAGAAAGACAATTTTTTTCTTCAAATTTGAGACAGCATGTTCACCATGGAACCATTTCTCAACTCCTTTGGGGACTAGGAAATCTCTAGCAATTTAGCTGCAGTAGATGTTCGGACTCTACCTTCTGACAAACAAAAGAAGTTTATCCATCCATTTGTGTTTTTAGATTGTAGCTTCAAATATGATGCACAGTAAAGTCCTACAGCAAATATTGTAGTAGCCTCAAAAACACTCCCTCCACTGTCAAGCTTCTAGCACAAGAGCCAGAAGCTTGCCAGGGAATTTGAAGCAGTCCATAGGGAAAACAAAGAATGGGATGACTCCCAGGTAGGGATGGCTAGGTGTCTAAAATCACAGAATGGAGGGAATCTTTCTGAAAAAGAGTCACAGTCATCAGAACGAATGAAGGGTGAGCTGGAGGCAGCCAGGGACTCATGAAGTGGGTAGGAATGCTCAGTGTCATGGACAGGACAGAGATTCTGTGCAGTCTCTAGAGGAGTCAGCGGGGAAAGGCATCTAGCCCTAGGGAATCTCAGACATTACAAAGCCCCATCCTGACATCATGGGGGCCAGAGCAGGGGTAGAGGAGTCCAAGGTTTCCTCAGATATCACAGCGCACCACTATGCCACCTACATGCCATG
Source organism: Dasyprocta punctata (assembly GCA_004363535.1). NCBI lineage: Eukaryota > Metazoa > Chordata > Mammalia > Rodentia > Dasyproctidae > Dasyprocta > Dasyprocta punctata. The sequence continues at coordinate 33,480 of RJWM01019583.1, read as the reverse complement.
GGGTTGCCCCAGAGGGCACGCAGAGGGTCATTTCATTAGCATCCTTAAAGAGTCTGCCCAACTGACCTGCCCCTTTCATTATCTCTTCATGTTCAAGTCTGCTGCATCACCTGGCAGGAAGAGAATGTCTCTTCTAAGCATTTCACATGGATACCACATCCAAGTGGTCCAATCTGTCTTCTTTTACAATTCGCCATTACCTAGTGTTTGTGTGTCTTACCTAAAATCCTTACAGGATGATATGGCTATGTCAAGTCTCTGTGGAGATGTTAATCATTCCACTTCCTGCCAACAAATTACTTTTATGACTCTCGCAAGACCATCCACTTCTTGGCCACTGCCAGAGAACTTTTCTATTTGTCTCCTTTTTCCAGCATTCTCAATAGCTGTGCTCAGTTTTCTGTTTTACAATCTGAATTCACTTCCTTCAGGCTGTCAAGACTGCGGTGGATAAAACTGTTCCACTACATAAACTGGTTAAGATTCAACTATGGGGATGATGTTTGTCTTAGTAAAATACCCAGGCTAGAATTTTAACACTCAGGGTGAGGTGGGGTGCCGGTTAGGGGGGATGAGGATATCCCTGTGTTAGAACTGGTGCTGCAAAACACTACTACCTGAGTGAGGGGATCATGCTGAAGGGGAAGGGGTTCTTTGACATCATATTTGACAATGGTGAAAGTGGTGAAAGAGAGAAAAAAGTGCCAGATTGAGAGGAAAAAATTAAAACTGTCTCTTTTCCTAGCCCACAGGTAGTGTATGAGAACAATTCTTTCAATTAAACAATGGTTGTAGAATTTATTTATTTATTTATTTTTTTTGCGGTACTGGGGATTGAACTCACAACCTCGCGCCTGCCAGGGCAGGCGCTTAAGCCACTGAGCCAAACTCCCAGCCCTGGTTTTTTGAGGCAGGGTCGCACTGTGTAGCTCAGGCCGGCCTTGCGCTCACATGGTAGCCCAAGCTGGCCTCGAACTCACAATGCTCCTCCTACCTCAGCCTCCCGAGTGCGGTTCTAGAATTTATAACTGAGTTTAGCAAGTTTACAGAATACAAGAATAATATAAAAATAAATTGTATATTTAGAGTCTCTCAATGAATACTGGAAATTACAACAGTGACTATAATTAGTTTTTAAAAATATGAAATGCCTACAGCTAAATCTAAAACGTATGTAAAACTATACACTGAAAACTACAGAATATTGAAGAAGTAAATTAATACAGACATAAGTATGAGGTATGCTCAGAAAATATCATGCATGTCATTCAACACAAGGTGGGGATGTCTATTATGAGAGGTGACTCTAACAGTGTGTATGTGGCAAGATTCAACTGTTCCATGGTGTCAGTGGGTTGTGAGCTAAGGTTGTGAGAAAGTGTGCTTCAAAGCATGCCCTGAATCATGGACCAGGAACACCCATTAATATGAAATCCTACTTTATATTCCAGTTTTCAAAGAAATGCACCATGGAAGAAGAAATTTGTGTCTATGGTTATGATCTGAAGACCAAGGTTCAGACTTCTCAGCAGAAGTCACCCAGTTCTCTTTTGGGAAAAGATACAACATCAAGGTGATATTGATTATGTTTTTGACTTTGATGGAGTTGTGCAAGCAGAGTTCATACCAAAGAACACTATGGTGAACCCTAAATATTATAGAGGCTCAATAAAGGGTTTAAGAAATGATGTGCATAGAAAAAGGTCTGAGAAATGGTTAAATAGTTTCATTCTTCATCATGACAATGTTCTGTGTCACATATCGCTTCTGGTATAGAAATTTGTGTCAAATAAAAATATTATGTTGTGTCCTCATCCACCTTATTCACCAGTTCTGGCACTCTTAGACTTCTGGATCTTCTCCAAAGCCAAACATTTACTTATGAGAAGTAATGTTTTAAAGCAATTCAGGTCATCAAGACAGTCACAACAGCACAAATAAAGACACAAAAGGAGACCTCCAAAACTGCTTTAAAAAGTTTCAAGAATGATGGAATCGGTATTTTGAAGGGGATTGATGACAATGAGCCTTTTACTGTAATACATTTAAAAACTCAAGCATTCACAGTTTAATCATATCTCATATATGGATGTATATATCTTTTTCAAGGCTTAGAAAACTTAATATTGATAAGATGCCAATTATTTCCAGATTAATGATAGGTTTCATGCAATAATAACCAAAATCCAAAAACTACTTAATATAAATCAACACACTTATGATAGCATTCATGGAGACATGGACAGAAATTACATAACTTAAAAGACTATAAAAAGATAACACAAATGGAAAAGTTATACTACTTGATTTTAAGGTTCCTCATAAAGTGAAAATAATCCTTACTGTGTGGTATTGACTTTACTATAGGAACTCATTAATGAAATAGAAAAGAAGTATAGAAATGGATCCACCTGGACACACATATATAGACAAATAATTTTCATTAAAGATGTAAAGAAAGATTAGAAGAAAAAGGAGAAATTGTATTTTTGATAATGACCTCTGCTATAATCATTTATATGCAAAAATAAATTTCAATTCATGTCTCAATTTATATAAAGGAATAACTCATAATGGATTATAAACTTAAATGTAAATCTAAACACATATCTTCTAGAAGAAACAAAGAAAAAGTATTTGTTACTTTAGGTTAGTTAATAATTTCTTAGATAAAGCAAAAACCCCATTGTTTAATTTAAAAAATGTATTTATTTATGTTTAGCCAAATTATGATCTTCTGCACTTGAACAACATTGTTAAGAGTTTGAAAAGACACTATACAAACAAGGTGTCTTGGTTACTTTTCTCTCATTGTTGAGACAAAATACCTGACACCCAAAATTAGGGAAGGGAAGGTTTATTTAGCTTACAGGTGTTTTGGAGGTTTCAGTCCATACTCAGCTGGCTCCAAGGCAGGATGACGTGGCTGAGGGGCAACTGTTCAGGGTAGCTGCAAACAGCAAGAGCAAAAAGGGCAAAAGAGAGAAAAAACATGCCTCCTTCCCTTTACCTTTTTGGGTGGGTGCAGCATTCACACCGCCAATCCCAGTGGCAGACAACAAACCAATCGCAAACGCTAGATTCTGCTGCTTCCATGACTGCATGAGGCTTTGGGAGGACATTTAAACAAACTACAACACAAGTATAAAATATTCTGTATAAATATGTACCAGTGTCCTACAATGAGTGTAATTATTACATATCATAAACCTGTACTAATGAGAAAAATTTAAAAATACAAAAAGCAGTTTGAATTTACCTATTTGATAAAGGTCAAATGTATAAAGAACTCTCAAAACTCAAACATTCCAATTAAAATGGAAAGAACATTTCATCACTCCAAAAAGTCATACAGATGAAAAATATTTGCCCAAAAAGACCTCAGCCTCATTAGTTATCAAGAAAATGCAGATGAAAACCACACCGACATGAAACTCCTCCCCTATTATAGTGGCTGATATAAAAAAAGTGACACTATGTGATGATGATGATCTGGAGCACAGGAACTCTCAGGTGCACATAGTTAGAATATCAAATGTCACAAGTGGTTTTCAAAAACTGGCAGTTTCTCAAAATATTAGCATGCACTTTTCATATGGTGAAATTACCCTGTTGTGCTGGGTAATTATAAAAAACAATTTTAATGGAAGAAAATATATGGTGACAGGATGCAAACAGACCAGTGGTTGTGCAGTGAGGTGCACAGGAGAGGAATTATGAAGAATGTAATTGATATTTTGGAATTTTTTGATATTGATGAATATCTTGTGGTGATGAATTCGCAGAGTATTTTTGCTTCAAAGCTTATCAAACTGATTTGTCAAATATACCTCAGTAAAGTTAATTTTCAAAAAATAATGTTTTTTGAAGAAAAAAATCTTGAAAAATCTAAATAAAAGATTGGCAAAGGGAGAGTTTTAAATCGCTGGTATTATTTAAAATGCTGGGGGATGGTGTTGATAAAAATAAGCGATTTTAAAATGTGATCTGTTCCTATTTGAAAATCTCACTTCTGGCTCTAGGAGGATGAAGTAGGTGTAATTTCTCCTGTTCTTCCTACTAAGGACATCTCAAAGGTCAGGACATTGTATACAGAACTAACATAAGAAGATTCCGAGCAGTAGAAATCTGAAGGCAAAACGTGTAGGGAATTTGAGACCCAAGGAATGTCAGGTTGGTGGGGTCCTCAGTTTTTCTTCGTGCCTTATATGCACCAAATAGTTTAGAATGAAGAAGCAGCAACCTGGAAATACCGACGGGCACAGACAAACAAAGCCCTGATGAAAACCTGCTGTCATTTTCAAGGACCAGAAAAGGAACAACCCAGTAAGTGTAATGGAAAAATAAGAAAACGCTTAGAAATTAAACACACTTGATCAATCAGTGGGTCAATAGTGTAAAGAAAATAAAAATATTGATCTGAAGTAAAATGGAAATGTAGCATGTCTCAAGTTGTTTAAGTGAAAGGAGTGTTCAGAGGGAAAACTGTAGCATTTAAGACTAAAGATCACAATTTAATAATCTAAACTCCCACCTTAATTAACTAAAAAAGAATAATGAAGAAAACAAACAACTGATAACAGAAATCGATTAAATTAAAATCAGAAAACAAAGAAAATCAAGTAAACAAAAAGTTGTTTCTTTGGAAAATTGAATTAGTGAAAATGTAGATATACCAAGCAAAAGCGTAAAAAGAATTCAATGAGTAATATCAGGAATGAAGCAAAGAATGTCACTACACACCTTGCAGACAGTACAAGGACAGAAACAAAATACTGAGAATTTTTATGTACACAAATTCAAGAGCATAGATGAAATTGAACGCTTCAGTAAAATAACTAATAAAATTCACTCTTGGTAAAATGAATAGCCTGAGTCAGTGTTGGCAAACCTTTTAGAGACCAAGTGTCCAAACTGCAACCTAAAACCCACTTATTCATCGCATAAGTGCCAGCACTGCAATTAAACCTGAATACTGAGGTTTTAGTTTAGCAAAAACAACTACTATCCAATGCTCAGTTGCTGGGGTGACTTGGCTTGTGTGCTGACAGAGAGCTCGCTCTGCACACCTGTTGTGGCATGTATGCCATAGGTTCACTACCACTGGAGTAGTGATGCAAATATTTAAGAAATTTATGCCACATTTGAATGCTTTCTGAAAAGAAATCTCTAGATGTGATTGATTTTACTGATGATTTTCCCCAAGCTTTTAAAGAATTATCATCAATTCTAAACAATATCATCAAGGAAATACAACAGAAAAAATTGCCCCAATTCATTTTATACAGTTAATTACTATCTTTGTATTAAAACCAGGATAAGTTAGCACAGAAAAGGAAAACTACAAGTACTCCTGATGAAAATAGACACAAAACTCTCAACAAAATAATAGCAAATTGAACCCACAAATATATAAAAATAATAATATAGCATTATTAAATGGGCTTTACCTAGGGAATACAAGGCTAGTTCAGTATGTCATTAAAAATCAATGTAATACACGATAGTAACAGACTAGATTTATAGTTCTCAATCTAAGCACAAAATGTATTTGACAATAATATATAACATCCATTTGTGCTTAAGAATTCTCATAGAAAGAAAAAAATGGAAGTTTAGCCTGATAAATGACACCTACAGAAAAATCTACAACTAACATCAAACTTCATAGTAAAAGACCAGATCCTTCATCCTAAGATAAAAACCAACATAAGAATTCCTAGCCAGGTGTGGTGGCGCACGCCTTTAATACCAGCACTTGGGAGGCTGAGGTAGGCAGAGCGTTGTGAGTTCGAGGCCTGCTTGGGCTACAACATGAGCGCAAGGCCAGCCTGAACTAGATAGTGCGACCCTGTCTCAAAAAACTAGGGCCAGGAGTTTGGTTCAGTGGCTTCAGCACCTGCTGGGCAGGTGCGAGGTTGAGAGTTTGATCCCCGGTACTGAAAAAAAAAAAAAAAAAAAGGAATTCCTATGTATTTCTGTCAAAAGTATAGTGTAATTCTTAGCAATGGCATAAAGTAAATAATATAAAGAAGAGGCATACAGATGATAATGGAATAACACTGTCTGTATTCTCATAATGAAAGGGAAAACTGTACTAGGAAAAATTGTTCTTTTTAAAACTTGGTTAAAGCTCTTTAAAGCTGCCTATCTTGTAACTGTTTCATGTCTCAGTAATTGCTTTCTTGAACCCTGTAACCATGAAAGCATAACCGAACATTCAGGATACTTGATCGTACCCAGCTTTGTGGTGACTAATCTAGTCTTGCAACTGATGGTCATTGATCTAGCCCTGTAACTGATGATCTCACCCTGCTAGCTAATCAGAAGAACTGCCAGGCTGTCCTGTCCTTTGTGCTTATTAGTCATATAAAAATGCTGGCTCACAGACACTCACTGCCTGGCTTTTGTTGGAAGTTATTCCAGCCAGGACCACCAATGTAAAATAAAGCTGTTCACTGCCTCCTAATTTCCTCAGGTTTCATTCTTTACCAGACTCAGTTTTGCCACAACATTGTAGGTTCCCTGACTGGAAGGCTCTGCTATCCATTTAGGCCACTGGCTGGGGCCTGGCAGCCAGAGCAGGGACCTCTCCAGGCTCCTCAAAGGAAAGGTATGCCCTACAGATTATCTTGGAGGCCCCTCAGAGGCTTGGACTGGAGACCTCTGCTTGCTGCTAACAGCTCCTGTTGGACCCAAAAGGGGATGCAGTTGGGTTGGGTCACTGGATAAGATAAGACCTCCAAGGGAACCCTAGTTAGTCAGTGTATCAGTCCTGCTCAGTTTGAGCAGAAAAAGACCTTGATCACCTCTTGTTAGTTAAGGCCACCCTCAAGAGAAAGGGGTTGGAATGCTTAACCTCTGAGTGTCTACTGAATGATTGTGTGAGTGTTTGTAATGTACAATGAATGCAATAGACCATTCCATCTGTGCTCCATGGTGAAAGGCCTCTCCAGGACTTCAGAGCTATGGAGTTTGAGCAGGTCAGATTTCTGTGATTTTGTAATCACGTCATATGACTAAAGGTGACTCAGCCTCTGTAATTGGAGTCTGACCAGGCTTGAGGTTTATATGAATGTACCAATTGCCAGACAGACATGTCACCATGAGAGGAGCTGCCAGAGCTGATGAGTGCTTGGTTCCTTGTTTGAGGAGCACCCACCCTTTGTCTGTTGTGCCATCATTCAAGGGTATACAATATGCACCATAGGGAGATAGAACAGGTACAAGACAGAGTAAACATACAGTCCTTGATTGTATGCTGAAAAACTTCAAAAGAGGATTTCCTGAGGACTACTGAGTGAAAATGAAACCTCAGACACTCCATGCCTTTTGTGAAGTTGAATGGCCAAACCTTTGACCCAATTGGCCATCTGAAGGGACACTTGACATTGCAATTGTCCATCAAGTCTGGAACAAAGTGACAGAGTCAGAGGAGCCAGGCCATCCTGACAAGTTTCCTTATATTTACTACTGGCTCATCCTGTATCAGAACCTCCCAGTTTGGCTCCACACCTGTATCCCGCATGACAAGAAAGCCATCCTGGCTGTCAAAACAAATCCATAAGGCCATCTGATAGGCTCTCAGATTCAGCCCAAGCCAGAAAAGCTTTATCCTGTTCTGCCCAAGGACACTGAATCCGACCTGCCTCCTCCTTACATTTATCAACCCCAAGCTGCTCAGCCAGCAACACTGCCACCACCACCAGCTCTGTCTCCTGCACCACAGCTTCCTGCCCTCCCAGATTAATTCACTTGGACTCAATTGCCCTAAAGGGGTTAAGAACTCTCCCTCCTTAACTCTGACTTGTGTACCCACTTGCCAACACAGGATGACTGCCAGCAACTCCTGACTGTGTTTAATACTGAAAAACACCACTGCATTTTAGATGGAGCCCAGGCCTGATTGAAGTCAGAAGTTCCTGACATTGTGGTCGATCCTGACACTTGGGTGAACACAGTCCTCCCTCGAGTGCATCCAAACTGGGACTGTAATGGGACAGAGGGTCATGAAGCCTTAGATCAGAACTGCATTGCTCTCCTGGCAGGCCTCAAAGAAGGAGGCAAAAAGCCAATAAACATGTTTAAAATCACTGAAGTTACTCAGGAACCCAATGAAAGTCCAGCCAAAAATTTTGAGAGACTTTGTGAAGGCTTCTGGGTCTGTGCACCCTTTGATCCTGAGGCTCTTGAAAATCAACAAATGATCAATGCTTCCTTTGTTGTTAAGTCAGCCTCTGACGTTGGAAGAAAAATCCAAAAGGTTGAGGACTTTGCTGGCATGAACACTATCCAATTACTTCAGATTGCTCAGAAGGTCTTCATATACTGAGAAAAGGGAAGAAAAAGAGGAGCAACAACGTGAGGCAGATCACAGAGCCCAACAGAAACTGCTCTTCTAGCTGCAATGTTAGGAAAGCCTGTTCCCAAAGTGTCCCACCAAGGCAAATCCCACCATGGCAACTGATATAAGGGGCCTCCTCAAACCTCACAGCCTAAAACTGGTGGCAGACCCTATGCCTTAGCAGCTGACCAATGTGCTCACTGCAAGCAGTTTGGACACTGGGAAGATAAATGCCCCTCCATCTGTGAGACACAAAGAAACTTCATTATCCAGGGTCACCTCAGCCTGAACTTTTTTTTTCTCTCTCTCTTTGTTGGCAACAATGAATAGGACAAACCGGGTTCTATTATATTAGGCCCCCTGGGATCCCACAGTCATTGCCACAATTGGGGGAAAATCTATGACTTTTAGGGTGAGCAGTGGGGCTGAACATTCAGTTGTGCCTCAGCCTGTTGCTCCCTTAATCTCCTGGCAAATCCAAATTATCAGTGCCACTGAAGCCCCTACTGAAAAGAAATTCTGTCAAACAGGTCCTGTGAGATTGTTGGACACTTTATCAAACATGAATTCTTGTACATGCCTGAGTTCCCTATACCTCTCCTGGGATGTGACCTCCTTTCCAAGATGAAAGCAGCTATTTCTTTCGCTCCAAATAAGCCAGCCTCCCTCACATGTGGCTCCACTGTCCCAAACTTGATATTGGCTCTGACTCTACCCAGAGAGGAAGAATGGCACCTGCATCAGCCTGAAATGCCTGATAATCATATCCCTGAAGTTTAGAGATACTTGTTTCCAGAGTATGGCTGGAAGACTCACCCCCAGGGCTTGCTATCAACCCCCATTGCTAAACAGTACCCCATGTCACAAAAGGCTCGGCTTGGCATCCAGCCCCCTATCTCTCACTTGAAACAGTTTGGAATCCTGATAGACTGTCGATCGCCTTGGAGCACTCCTCTCCTGGTGAGAACCTACTGGGGACTACCAGCCAGTGCAGGACCTCTGCAGCCACCACAGCTCTGCACTCGACAGTTCCCAATCGTTATATCTTCCTGGGTCTGCTTCCCCTGACGTTGCCTGATTCACCTGTCTGGATTTAAAAGATGCTTTCGTCTGTCTATGGGTCACACCTGTCAGCCAGCCCATATTCTCTCCACCACCTACTGGCCACAGGCTATAAAGTCTCCTGGAAGAAGGCTCAAATAAGTAGACAGGAAGTGGGTTACCTGGGGTTTGATTTAGAAAAAGGACTCAGGTGTCTGGGCCCAGAGAGAAAAGAAGTACAGCCTAGAGAATTCCTGGGTGCTGCAGGTTTCTGTTGAATTTGGATATTGGAGTTTGCTGAGAAGGCTAAGCCTCTATATGACACGCTGACAAGGAAAGAAAATGAAAGAGAGCTGTTAAGTTGGGCTTTAGAACAAATTGAATCCTTCCAGACCATAAAACAAGCACTGTCAGCCATCCCAGCACTAGGCATTCCTGATGTGACTGGGCCCTTTAACCTGTTTGTTGATAAATGAAGATACATAGCATCAGGGGTTCTGACCGAAAAGATCAGACCTTGGGAGAGGCCCATCACATATTTTTTGAAGAGCCTAGACTCAGTGGCTAAAGGTTGGCCTCCCTGCCTGACAGCACTGGTGGCAACTGGCTTCTGATTGAAGAAGCTGACAAGTTGACCCTAGGACAAAGTCCCACATGCTGTTCTGGAGTTATTAAATAGTCAGGGACACCGTTGGCTTTCAAATAGCTGTGTTACGTAATATCAAGGACTGCTTCATGAAAATCCCCGATTCACTTTTCAGTTGACTAAACCTCTGAACCCAGCTACCTTCTTGCCCACTGAGCTTGGGCTCCCCAACCACGACTGTCTAGCTTTGACTGATGAGCTGTTCACTAGCCGGTCAGATCTCCAGATGGAGCCCTTGTCCAATGCTGAGTCCACCCTGTTTACTTGATGGAAGCAGCTCAGTCAAGGATGGGAAACATCAGGCTGGGTGTGCTGTTGCTATCACGGAGGAAAGGCCCTAGCTGGACCTCTTCCACAAAACTGGTCTGCTCAGTGAACCGAATTGTGGGCCTTGCTACATTGACTCACTGACTCAAGGTATGCTTTTGTCACTGTTGATGTTCAAAGAATGTTGTACAAGGAACGTGGACTTCTCATGGCAGAAGAGAGGAAGAAGTAAGTGTGCTGGCCCTGATGGCCTCTCTCAGGTTTAAGAGAGCCACCCAGGTGATACTAATCCTGGTTGGGATGAGCCTAGCTGATTTGGTTGAGTTGGGAAAGACTGCTCTAGTCACTGGGAAAGTGGGACCAATCAATTAGCTGAGGCCATTGACCAGGAACTCGAAGGTTTGCCTAATACAATGTCATTGTTACATTGTGACTCTCATGCTGAAGTTGTCCTCCAAAATAGGAGAGGCTTAGATTTGGTCTTTCTACAACAAGGAGGAGTTTGTAATGCCCTAGGAGAAAACTGCTTTTTCCATGCTAGTAAGTCTGGAATAGTTTGAGAAGGTCTGCAACAATTGCAAGAGAGATTAGATAGCCAGGCCAAAGAATGAAATTACAAACAGGGATTATTCAAAAGTCTATGTGATTTGAGACCATGACTAGGGCTCCTTTTGGGGCCTCAGACAGCCCTTACATTAATTCTCCTGATAGCACCATTCCTGATTAACTGGATTACTTGCTTTGTTTCAGAACAGATCAACAGCATAAGTTTCCAAATGGCCATCAGAGCTACTCCTTCTTATGTAACTTTAGATAGAAGCAGCAATGAAAAAGTTTTTTCTGAGTAATGACAAGAGGGGGAAATGAAAGGGAAAACAGTACTAGGAAAAATTGTTCTTTTTAAAACTTGGTTAAAGCTCTTTAAAGCTGCCTATCTTGTAACTTTCATGGCCCGATAATGGCTTTCTTGACCCCTGTAACCATGAGAGCATAACCGAACATTCAGGATACTTGATCGTATCAAGCTTTGTGGTCATTAATCTAGCGCTGTAACTAATGATCTCACTCTGCTGGCCAATCAGAACTGCCAGGCTGTCCTGTCCTGTCTTTGTAACCCCTGCTTATGCCTCATATGAAAATGCTGGCTCACAGACACTCACCATCTGGCTTTGTTGGAAGTCATTTCAGCCAGGACCACCAATGTAAAATAAAGCTGTTCACCGCCTCCTGACTTCCTCGGTGTCATTCTTCACCAGACTCAGTTTTGCCACAACAATGATACATTGTCAACTATGTTGAAAAAATTTAAGGACAATTCAAAAACTCACAGATAAGTAAATTTGACAAGAGCTCTTGATAGAAACAGTTGATACATAAAAATAAATGATATTTCCTTTTAAATAACTGTAGACACATGAACCAAAGTTTTTAAGAATACCATTTTCAATAGCATCAGTAAATAAAGTGCTCATGTATAAACCTAGAAAAAATGCATAATATCCCTGTGATGAAAAGTACAAAATACCTATGAAAGAAATGAAGACCAAAATAAATGGACAATAATCCTGTTTCAACAAACTATCTCAATATAGTGAAACAGTCGATTCTAACCAAAATGAACTATAGATTCAAAGCAAAATCAATCAAAATCCCAGTAGAATTTTTGTTGTAGATACAGGTAAACTTATCCAAAATGTTAAAGAAAATAGAAAAACACAATTAAAAAATAAAGCAGACATGAAGGATCCAGATTTTAAAACTACTTCAAAGCTTTAGTCAGTAACACAGTGTGATATTTCCTAAGAGATACACACATAATCTATGGAATGTAATAAAATTCAGAAAAAGACTCACACAAATATGACAAAATTTTTTATAAAGAACAAAGTAGTTTAATAGAAAAATGTTAGCCTTTTCAATAGTGGTGTTGTGGTTTGTTTAAATGTCCCCCCAAAGCCTCATGTGGTCATGGAAGGTGGGCCTTTCTAGTGCAGCTGAGTCTAGAGTTTGTGATTGGTTCGGTGTCTAGTTCTGGAACTGGTGGCGTAAGTGCTGTACCTGCCCAGGGGCAGGGAGCTGGCACACAATATAAGGGAGGGAAGGAGATGTGCTTTTCCCCTTTTTACCCTGTTTGCTCTTGTCACTTGTGGCCGCCATGAACAGCTGCCCCTTAGCCATGCCACCCTGCCTTGGAGCCAGCTGAATATGGACTGCAACCTTCAAAAATTGTAGCCTAAATAAATGTTTACTTTCCTAATTTTGGGCATCAGGTATTTTGTCTCAGCAACAAGAGAAAAGTAACCCAGACAAGTGGTATTGGAACAAAGAAACATCCAATGTTAAAATTAGACCTCAACCAAAACTTTATACTTCACATAAAATTAATTCAAAATGTATCATAGAAGTATAGGTTAACTCAAAATATATAAGATATTTAAAAGGAACTATGGAGTCAAATCTTTATGAACTGGAGTTAGGTGAAGATGTCATAAATGTGACACTACATGCATGATTCATAAAAGAAAAAATAATGGTAAATCAAACATTGTAGTCAGGGGTTACAAGGGGAACAATTGCATACAGGACACAGAATTTATAATACTGCTTTATGATGTTCACCCAGAGTTAAACACAAGAAAGTGCAGGAAAATCTGTCCACAACACTAAAGAACCAAAATATTCAGCCAAGGGTCTGGATTCCACAGCAGTGTCCTACATGAGTGCAGCTAAAGACCCAGAGCCAATGACAATGCCTCCCACAAACCCAGCTGGAAATCTAAGAGCCCACAATAAAGACTCATGCCAGTCTGTTTTACGGACCTGTGCTGGGAAGGCCAAAGGTCAGCAGTGGAAGCCAGAAAGTCCATGCCAGCGGGGTGTAGGCTGAGGGTTCTACCCTGGAGCCGAAAAGTCATTCTCAAAATAAGAACCAGAGCTCCCCTGAAAAGTACCACAGCCATCCTCAGTGGCAACGAGGTCCCGAGCTCCTCGGACTATGAGAACAGTCGAATACAGGTCAGGAAACCCAGTGCACAAGCTTCTCCAGCACACATCTTCCCCTCCAGACCCAGGAAGCAAAGCTCAATGTAAGGAGCAGAGCTCCCCCAAAGTGAACCACCATCAGCAACAAGGTCCCGAGCTCCTCTGACGATAATGGCCAAATCCATATTGGGGAAGCCAGCATGACAAGCTCCTCCAGGAGAACCAACAGATCGAAACAGCAACACTTAAGAGAACCCATAATGCCTCACTCTTCTTCTCCACATCTCTATTTATGCTGGCAACTTTCTTCAAGTGGGTCATCTACACTCAGCACCATGCCAATTTAATTCAGCTGATGTTAAGTTGACAACCAGTTTTTAATCCTTAACATCAAACTTACTCAAAGGAAAAATATTTGCATCAAGAAATACAGAATGAAAAGTGCAGTTGCAATTGGCTATAAAATATTTGCAAATGATCCATCCAATAAAAGGCTCATATGAAGGATACATAAAGAATTCTCAAAACTATTATTGAAAAAGAAAAAAATCACAATTTACAAGTGCAGAAGGACATGAAAGAAGGACACTATTAGCCTACATGAGGATACACATTATTTTCATTGCATATGGAATATTCATAAAAGTGAGCCATAAAATATCTCCTACAATGTTAAAGGAGTTGAAATCATACAAAGTATGGCCATAATTTGAATATATCATCAAGAGCATGTGCTGTAAACTTAATCTCCAGTGCAGCAGTGTTGGAAGATGGGGCTTAAGGGGATGTGGTGCATTGACAACTGGTGGTCAACTTGTAACACCAGCCGAACTGAATCAGTGTGGTGCTGACTGTGGATGGCCCACCTGAAGATGTTGTCAACATAAAAGGGAGAACCAAAAGGAAGAAGTGGTGTTGTTGGTTTTCCTGCTGCCATGGATTCTCCTGGAGGAGTTTGTTGAGCTTCTTTCCTGATATGAACTTGGCTGTTACCATCAGAGGAGCTCAGGACCTTGTTATTGTTGAGAATGGCTGTGGTTCACTTTGGGGGAGCTCTGGTCCTTACTTTGAGCATCGCTTCCTGGTTCTGAAGGGAAAGATGGTGTGCTGTTCAATTTCCTGGAGAAGGTTGTCATGCTGGCTTCCTGATATAAACTCAGCTGTTCTTATCGTTGGAGGAGCTTGAGACCTTGTTATCACTGAGGATGGCTGTGGTACCTTTTGGGGGAGCTCTGGTCCTTACTTTGAGCATCATTTCCTGGCTCTAGTGCAGAACCCTCAGCCTGCTGGCACAGATCCTACATCCTGCTGGCGTAGACTTTTTAGCTTCCACCATTGACCTGTGGGCCTTCCCAGTGCAGATCCTTGATACAGACTTGTGTGAGATATTTTCATGGGCTCTAAGCCTCCAGTTGGACTCACGGGGGGCATTGTCATGGGCTCTAGGTTTTTGGATAGACTCATGCAGAACAGTGCTGCAGGATCCAGTCCCTTGGCTAGATTCTCTGGGGTCTTTAGTTTTTGGACAGTTTTCCTGCACTTCTTGTATTTGACTCTTCAGGTGACTACTATAAAATTGTACTATAAATCATGTGTCCTGTATTAAATTGTTTTCCTTGCAATCCCTGACCTCAACAGGGGAGGTGCTTAGGTCATGAGCATTTTATCCTCTTGAATGGATTGATGACCATTGTAAAAGGTCTGGAGGCTGCATGTTTGATCACTTGCTCTCTGTTGCTCAGTTATGGCCCTTCTTGGCAGCAAAAATGTCATGGCCAGATCCTAGGGCCTTCACTGTGGATTTCCTGGACACCAGAAGTGTGAGCCAATACATTTCTGCACATACTTTCTACTTGAAAGTCTACAGAAACATTGAGATAAAAATAATTTGATAAAAAGGAAGGATTTAGGAGTTTTAGAAAAAAATGCTAAGAGACAAAAAATAAAGTGCTTATAGGAGGAAAAGGGATGTGTATTTTTCTAGAAAGAAAAAAAGGAGGAATTAATATGGCAATTAGAAAATTTCTTCAAAACAAAAACAGAAGTATAAGGAACTGTATTAGATGAGAGAGCATTAATGACTTTCTTAGGACAGTGTGGGATTGAAAACATTAAAATGAAGGAATTGTGGTTATGGAAAACAAGAATGCCAAATCAGCATATAACATAAATAGTTCAGAAGAAATATTAAGAAAATCAAGGATTGAAATAATTTTTTCTTGGTATTGACTTTGTAAAGGATAATCATCTGTGAGGGAAATTGCTGATATTCTTATAAATGTCATACTGTTTTCATAAAAATAAGGGATCTTTAAATAAAAGTACATTTTCAGGCATTACTTGGAATTTATGGTAGTAATGGATGAAGTAAATTTAAAACTTTACTATGAACTCAGAAGACATAACTGACATTCATAATAAAATGATCATGAAAACATTTTCCACAGAGAATGCCTACACACAGACCCTTATATACCATTGGATCCAATCATGTAATGTAGAATATGATTTAGATATAAATGTAATTTTCCTTTAAAAACACAAGTTAATACCTTTACTAGAGGGAGGGCTCAAACACAAGGCAGATTCTTATCCATTAACAATGTATTTAAAAGTCTGAGGGCTATTAGATGACTACACATAGCCTACTCATTGTATTGCAAAGTACTTGCTTCTTTCTAGTTGCACAACTGTAAACACATCACAGGATAAACAGAATCAAGAAAGAGACTGCTCAAGTTTGAAAGCACAATGTGTAAACAAATATATTTATTTTTGTTAGCTGAATCACATTTTAAAAGGTGTATCTCAATTGTGTCCACTTGTTTGGCTTGGGAAACTGTAGGGATCTTAGGGGATTAGTAAAACAATTCTGGGTGTGTCTTGCTTGGTCATGGAGGTGTGACTTGGGTATTATACATGGTCCCCACCATTTCCTCTTTGGCACTGTTCCTCTGCTCTGGTTCTGACCTCTATAAACTAAAATTTTTTGCTGTCATGCAGTTCTGTTGTGATGATCCTTTCTTGGATTCAGTTACCCATGGACTGAATCCCTTGAATCCATGATCCAAATTAAATGTTATATAGAAGTCCCATAGTGTCATCCTAGTTTTAGTTTGAATACATTTGAAATGCTGGAGATTGGTCATGCATAAAAAATTTTGATTCTCATTTTGAATTATAGGACTTGTTTCTTCACAAGATAAAATAATAGGAACCAAGCTTATATATGTATCTAAAAAAGAGGAGAGAAAATAAATGAAATACCACTTTTCAACTTATTGGATGTTAGGCAACAAAGATGGTGATTTTTGATAACTGTAAAACAAGAGGAAAATCTCAAAATTTATTCCAGATTGCTGCCTGAGGACAGATTTCAGTGCACAGCACATAGTGAAGGGGGCTGTTTCAGCTTTGGGTTGAGGATATGGAAGAAGGAGTCCTGGAAAATTCAGATGGGTGGAGCTTTCAGTATGGAATACTGAAAAAGAAAGTAGACACAAAATGTCCTGAACTTGAAGAAGGATGGAGGTAGTTCCCATACCTATTAGATAAAAGGCAACACCTCATAATTAATAGGGCATTGGGATAGAGTACTCAATGCATTATATTTTAGCGGTGAAGAAATGTTAACCATAAAGTAAAGTTCTGATCTCATGTAACAAAATTTAAAACAAGATTCAAAAGGGTCATATTATTTCCAAGTAACTTAACTATGTCCCAGGACTAAGTTTAAGAATTTTTAGAGAGATAAAAAATACCCAGCACTCAACCAGGTGAATTTCTCAATATTTATTATGTGATCAAAATTACTAGGCATTCAAAGAAACAGAGTAGTAGCATGAATATCTGGAAAGAAAATCAATTGAGATCACTTACGAATAAGACAGTTGACAGTAGATAAGGGTAACAAAGCAATTATTAAAATTGAATATTATGTATTGAAGAAATAAGAATAAAAATTAAACAGGAAAATAGTGACATGAAATAGTGGTGTGGTATCAAAATACCAAATAATATTTGAAATATAAAAACTAAAATTTCTCCCAGCACTCAGGAGGCTGAGGCAGGAGGATTGTTGTGAGTTTGAGACCAGCCTGGGCTACAAAGTGAGTTCAAGGCCAGCCTGAACTGCACAGTGAGACCCTGTCTCAAAAAATAGGGCTGGGGATTTAGCTCAGTAGCCTAAGCGACTGCCTGGCAGGTGTGAGGTTGTGAGTTCAATCCCTGGTACCAAAAGAAAACAAAAACAAAACAAAACAAAACAAAACAAAAAACTAAAATTTCTCAATAGATAAAGCAAAACAGACTGTACAAATTGCATATGGGACATGACAGAAAGAAAAAAAAACAGTGAACTTGAAGGTAAAACAGGAACTGTCCATAATATAACAGAGAAAGAGAAAAAACTGAAAAAAGATGAAGTCATTAGTGAGTTGTGCAACAACTTCAAATGTCCTAATATAGATGTATTTTGGGACACCTGAAGGAGAGAAATTATGGGGGATAAAAGACACATTTAAAGAACTACTGACTGAAATTATTCTAGATTTGATGAAAACTGTAAAGTTAGAGATGAAAAACCTGAAATTATCCTATAAAAAAGCAATATGAAGAAAATTAGGGCTCACTCATATAGTACAGAAAAATTTCCATATCTCACTATCCTTAATCACCTTCACAAACTCCTTTTGGCAATATAATGTCAACTTCGCATGTTCCAAGACTTAGGGTGTATTGGTTATTCAGAATTTTTATATCTTCTTGATTCAACTTTGGTCATTTATATGTATCTAAGAAACTCTCCATTTTTTCTGTGTTTTCCATCTCATTAGAATAAAGATTTTCAAAGTAGATATTAATGATCTTCTGGATTTCTGCAGGATCCATTGTAATTTCACCCTTTTCATTCCTGATTCCATGAATTTGAGTATTTTATTTCCCTTTTTGATAAGATTGTTTAAGGATTTATCAATTTTATTTAATCTTTCAAAGAACTATCTTTTACATTCATTGATTCTTTGTATCATTTTCATCTCATTTGCATTAAGTTTTGCTCTGATCTTTATAATTTCTTCCTTCATATGAGCTTTGGGCTTGATTTATTCTTTTCTTTTTAGAAGTTTGAGGTTCAATGTTAGGTTGTGTATTTGAGCTCTTTATCTTTTCCTGATGTGAAAATTAACCACCAGAAATTTCCCTCTATGCACTGCTTTCATTATATCCCTTAAATTGTGGTGTGCTGTATTGGCATTATCATTTAATTGTAAATACTGTTTAATTTCTACTTTAATTTCATCTGTGACCCACTGGTTCTTCAAGAGGATTTAATTTCCATGTGTTCATGGAGTTTTGTAGCTTTTTTTGCATTGATTTCCAATTTCATTGCACTATGGTCTGATAATATGCATGGGATAGTTTCAACTCCTTTGCATTCACTTAAGCACGTTCTATGGACTAGTACATGGTCTATTTTGGAGAACACCCCGTATACAGCTAAGAAGAATGTGTATTCTGATGTTGTTGGAGGTAGAACACTCTGTAGTCATCTACTGAGTCCATTTATTCGCAGGTTTGGTTAAGTTCTGATATTTCTTTGTGGATTTTTTGTCTAGTTCATCTTTCTATTTGTGACAATGGGGTATTAAAGTCCCCTATTACAATTGAATTAGTGCTTATTTGATTTTTCATATCTGCTAATATTTGCTTTACATAATTGGGTGCACCACTATTTTGTGCGCATATATTTATGATTGTTATCTCTTCCTCTTGGAGTTTTCTGTTAATGAGTATGTAGCGATCTTCTTTATCTCTTCTGATCAGTCTTGGTTTGAAGTTCATTTTGTCTGCAAATAGAATAGCTATCCCTGCTTTTTTCTGGGTTCCTGTCTCAGGAAATACTGTTTTCTATCATTTGGTTTTCAGCTTATGAATTTCTTTTTGAGTTAAATATGTTTTTTGTATGTAGCATATTGTTGGATTGTCTTTCTTGATCCATCCTTGCCAGTCTGTTTCTTTTGATTGGTGAATTGCAATCATTTATATCAATGGTTATAACTGATACATATTGGCTTATCCTAATCTGATTTTTTACTATAGCCTCATTCTTCCTTTTGTTTTTTTACTTCTTATGCTATCATTTCAGAAAATTCAGGTGGGTGGCTTCAGATTTGCTCTATCTCATTCTCCCCTGGACTTGTCCTGTGTGGGTGAGGAGGTCTGGAGTTGCATTTTGCTTCTGCATCTTGTCTTTTTCTATTTTTAATATTTATTTTGTTTTTTTGTGTTGATACTTATAGATTTCTTATGGTAGATAGCTTTATCACTAGTATCAATGTTTCCTTAGGAAATGTCTGTTCCTCAGAGATGTCTTCTAGGTATAGATTTTTCTTGGTACTTGTGTCTGTCCCAAGATCCTGCCTTCCCAATTTATTAGGGATGAGAAGTTGTTATCTATTTAGCTTAGAACTCAGTTCTTTGGTACTGGATTATGGTGATGGTTATGACCTCAGACAATCACAGTGTTGTCATATAAGGGAAAACATCTGATTATAACAGGTATAACATCCTGGCTAAAGTAGTACAATTAGCAATAACAACAGCACCAAGCACAGCCTAGAAACTGATCAACTGTAGTTACTATTAATTTGGCACCTTTAACCATAAGAACAAGATCTACAGTAAAAAACCAAAATCCAATATAAACCAGAAACTTGTACAGAATGGGTTCCCCTTCTAGTGATTTTACCCTATTGGGGGGAATTTAAGAGGGGTAGGGGATAAAATGGAGATAAATGAAGAGAAATGTAGTAGAAATAAGGAGAGAGGACAGAGGATGATCACCCAAGCTTTGGGAAACTGGAGCAGAGGACAGGAGAGAAAGAACGAAGGACAAAGCAAAAGAATATCAAAGTGAACTAGAAAGACTAAAGACAATGTTTACTCACGTGAAAATATAAAATCATAAAAGACTGTTGAGGAAAAGAGAGAAAGAAGACAAACGGAACAAAACAAAAATAAAAACCTAAACAACTCCCCAAACAAAAACAAAGAAACAAACCCAATCAGACCGAAAAAGGAAAATGAAACAAAGAAAAAAAGGAAAAAAAAATTCCTCACGTGTCCACAGTTCTTTGCTAGTGTCCAAGTCAAAACTGTGCTGGGTAACCCCACAAGTCTGCAGTAGGATTAGTGCTGGTATGGGGCTCACCTTGGCCTCTGGATGTGGGGGCTGGGGTGGTCTTCAGCCAGCAGCTTTCCGTTTGTCCCTCGGCAGCTGCCCCACCCTATCGCCTTACCCTTTTTGTTTCTGCATTGCTCTACCAGTTGCTGGCGCCCTCAGTCCGGTGTACAGTTGGCTCCTCCTGGGTTTTGCACAGCCTCTTATGCTCCACTGTTACTGGCTGTCTCTACCCTGTTCTACTTCTGGTCATGGGGCAGAGAGGAGATGCTGTCACTGCCATGGAGACAGCCCAAGGCTTCAACCTCATCTCCAGTGGATGGAGTGCCAACTTCCCACTCACTGTTTTGCAGCGATTAAGGCTTTTTAAATCCCCACGTTCGCCTTCCTTTCTCAAGCCACTGGTCACGGACCAGAAAGGGTGATGCTGTTCCCCTCAGTACTTTCACAGTCTCCACTGTGGTCCCTAAACTTGTTGCTGGGGGTTTTAGTTAGCTGCTAGGGTGCATGAAAAAAGAAACGTAAAGAAAAGAAAAAGAAACAAAGCAAAAAGAAAAAGCTGGCATCCTGTGTGGGAGGGAGCAGTTTCCTGGTCACTTGCCCCTATGTCTACCAGTGAAATTTGCTGCCAGGCTGCAGTGTCCTCTGTGTGGAGGAAGGCAAAAGAGGCCAGGGTCCTTATATCCCGCATCTCTCCTTTGTAGATTGAGTTAGCCATACTTTTTCAGTCCATCCTCTTGTTTTTTTTGAATCTTCCCAGAATGGCAATTGTCGCATCATGTGCAGGCAGCAGCATCACCAGTTGCTCTGTGGACTGGTTCACTGTTTTATAAAGCCCTATGTCTATGTTTTGTTTGACCTACAAGTCTCATTTCAGATTGATTTTGGCGTCAGTACATATGTCCCTCCCTCTGTTCCAATTGCCTGTGTTTTGTCTCTGAGTATCTCCAACATGTCTCCTCCTTTATTCAGACATGGTGTCCCCCCGCCCCAGTTTAGCATGTGTTGGAAGGTTACCAGAGGTGTCTGCTAGCTGACCCAGTAGGTGGCGCCTATCTACACCTTGCTCTTCTAGCTCCATGAAGAAACTCAGTTCAATTTACGGTGCTCAGTCACTTTCAGAATTCTTTTTTTTTTTTTTTTTTTTTTTTTTTGCGGCACCGGGGATTGAACTCACAACCTCGCGCCTGCCAGGGCAGGCGCTTAAGGCACTGAGCCAAACTCCCGACCCTGGTTTTTTGAGGCAGGGTCGCACTATGCAGCTCAGGCCGGTCTTGCGCTCGCGTTGTAGCCCAAGCCGGCCTCGAACCCACAACGCTCCGCCTACCTCAGCCTCCCGAGTGCTGGGATTAAAGGCGTGCGCCACCACGCCCGGCTACTTTCAGAATTCTTATGGGAAGCTGTCAACCTTCACTGTCCTCCTCCATGCAGCTGCCCACCTCTTTCCCTGCTCAGTGTTATTTCTGACCTGTCTCAGCTGTCAGTCATCAGTCATCAGACTCCTCCCTAGGCCCTCCAAACCGTCTGGAGATGTGAATTCTTTTAACCAGGTTGTGTGATGCTTACTGCATTGTAACCAGCTCATCCCCACCAGTTTACCAAGGTAGTATGTGCGATCATGGGGTTTCAACCCTAACCCTAACCCCCACCCTAACCCACCGTCTGCACTTGGAAGCCAACTGTTGATCCCAGACAGAATCTTGTGGGCAATGTAGGCTGAGAATTACAGCCATGATGCTCGCTCCTTAGAGCACCAAGAACTCAGAAACCTCAAGACAGTCTGAGGCAGGAAGACCATCTGGGTCATTTCTCAAGCCAAGTCCACAACCAGTTCCTCATCTGCAGAGGCTGAGGTCCCTGGTCCCTGCACTTTCCCTCCACTGTCCCCCTCCATGCCGCTGCCCACCCCTTCCCCTGCTCAGTGTCTCAGCTGTCGGTCATCAGTCACCAGCCCACCCCTCACGCAGTGGGGCTCGAGGGGCTCCGTGGGCACAGGGGATACAGCAGCCGTCCCCCCAGGCGTCAGGGCATCTCCCAGGTCTGCACGGTGCTCAGAGGACTCTGGGACACTAGAGTAGTCAAGAGGTACTGCTTACCCAGAATAGCACAGGGAGCCAACATTGCTCTTGCTGTCAGAGACAGAGGGACCCTCAGGGAGGGTGGGGTATCTGGTGTGTACTGGTCCATTCTGCCAATAAGTTTGTCTAATCAGACCCCAGTGCCACTTCCAGCTGATGGTGGTGTGTCCCAGATTTCCCAATTCTATTCATATATAGTACTCTCTCCTCCTGTCTCCCTCAGCTCCCCTCTGTGCTAACTCTGTATCAAGAGCTCTGAGGGACAGCTCTCTGGTGGCTCTCTGAACTAGATATTCATGTGGTGTTGTTATGGGTTAGATCTTGAATGTCTCCCAAAGTCTCATGTGCTCAAAGTTGGAGCTTTTGGAAAATCATCAGATCACAGAGGTGTTTTACCCACCAGTGAATCAATCCATTGATCAGTTTATACCTAAATTTGATGTTAGGATGGAGGCCTGTTTAGATGGGGTGTGTCACTGGCAGCGTGAGTTTAGAAGGTATATCTCCCTCCCTGACTTCCCCTTTCTCTCCTTCCTGGCTGTCATGGAAGTCAGCAGCATCCCTCTGCCAGGCCTCTCTGCCATGCCATTTCTGCCTTAGAGCCAACCAACCAAAGCATGAGTCCTCTTAAACTGTGAAGTAAATTAAACCTCAGGTCCTTTAAATGGTGTGGGTCAGGGATTGTGTACAGGTGGGTAAATTAGTTAATATGGGTGTCTTTCATGAACATTGGTCACTACTGTCACCAGGATCCTCCCAAAACCGTCTGTGTTTCCTGTATGCTTTCTTCTCCCAGATCCTGGATAGTTTTTACAGATGTTTTTTCTCCTCAAATTAAAAAGGGAAATGTCCTGTTGACATTTCAGAATTTAAAATCATCTGTGATTTTTATGAGTATGCAAACTAGCATAGCATTTTTGAATAAAATGTTGGCAATATTTATAAAAAGTTAAGCTATACACATAATTTCCACTACAACTCAGTGTCTATGCTGTTACCTTCTTAGTAGAACACATAGGTTTGCAGAATTTGTACACAAAATGTTAATTTCACTTCTAACAACAAATGGAGTATAACTTATATGTCCACCAGGAAAATGGTTTGATTATTTGTGGCACATGGATGCTTTAGAATTCTGAAGAATAGTATGTTGTAGGGAGCCATTAAAGCTGGAAATTGAGCACATGTGCAAGGCTGGAGCATGACCATTCCAAGAACAAAAAGCACCTGGGTCAAGCCGGGTGAAGAAGCTGCTTCACCCCGAGAACACCTAGCTCCAAGACAATCTGAGCAGTGGGTTGCTAGGACAACAAGGTGTCATGTGACATTAGGTTGCTAAAAGTTATAAATAAATGCTCCTGCAGTGAGGGGCCAGTACCTTTCCTCCCATCAGGAGGAAAAGAGCTCCACCTGACCCCGGCTTTGTCTTTTCTTTTTCTCATCCTCTCACGGTCCTTCACCCCAAGAACCTCAGAAGCCGCATGGGTTGCAGCAGTATGCTGTCACAGGAAGATTCTGAATCCATTGTGTTAAGTGTTACAGGCAGTTGTAAATTAATACATATGACATTACCCATTGTATTAGCTAGCTATCCCATTGCTGGCACCTAATGTCCAATACCCACATGTACCCAGGAGAGTGCTTTACTAGGTGGCCCCCACGCCAATCAAAATGACACAATTAAGGTTAATGTCACACTCACATATATTAATTTGACCAATTGTATCAGGTAATATGCTATGTACCCCCAAGTCCTCATATAATATTGATGGGCTGAGTTATTGGTTTGTTATTGGTTTGTTGTCTGGCAATGTGAGTGCTGTGCCCGCCCAGGGGTGGAGCCGACATACAATGTAAGGGAAGGTGGGTCTTCCTCTTGTGCCTCCGCTTCCACCTCTCTCTCTCTCTCTTTCTCTCTCTTGCCCGCCAGCGCTGCTTGTGGCTTGTGGCTTGTGGCTTGTGGCTTGCAGCTTGCAGCTTGCAGCCGCCATGAACAGCAGGCCCGCCATGCCACACTATCTTGGAGCTAACTTAAGTATGGACTGAAACTCCCAAGACACTGTAAGAATAAACCTTTCCTTCCCTAATTTTGGGTGTCAGGTATTTCGTCTCGGCAATGAGCGAAAAGTAACCAAGACAAAATTTGGTACCAGAGGAGTGGGGTCGTTGCTGTGACTGTTCCTGAACATGTGGTTCGAGAGCCTTTGGAAATGGATTGTGGGGAAAGTTTGGAAAGGTTTGGAGATGTCGTCTACATGCATAGAGCTGGAACGGCTTAGGTTGTTCTGTCTGGGAGATTCTAGTCAGAGCCCAGGAGACCAGAAGGCTGATAGAAAGCCTGCTGGTAAAGACCAGGCTCGGGAGGTTTCTGCTGGGAAGCCGGATCGCATTGGTGGTTGGACTCCAGACGATGTGTGTTATGGCTTGGCAGAAAGTTTGTCTGCTTTCTGCCCTTGCCCGGAGACTTTGCCTGAGACTGAGATTAAGGGCAAAGGATTAATTAGTTTACAGAGAGAAATTATAAGATAGCCAAACGTTGAAATGGTGGCCTGGCTTTTGTTGGGGGCTCTTAGCCAGATTTATGTTGCAAATAAAGAGCAAGGAGCCCAGCATGGTGATTTAAAACCTTGTGAGTTTGGCCAGGAAGCTGTGGACTTTAAAGATGGAGCTGAGACCTTGATTGCTGAGAAGGAACAAAAAAATAAAAAAGATGGCCTGGGAGCATCCCGGGAAGCAGTGGGCCTCCAGCCTTTGCAGCCTCAGGCCTTCAAAAGTAAAAGAGTTTGCTCGGAGGAAAAAGCTGCAGAGTGCCCTATCCTGGAGTGGCGACAAAAAGCCGCTGAGTGCCTTGTCCCAGAGTGGCGACAGAGGCCTCAGGAGGTTTTGAAAGGTTCAAGCCTGCACCATGTCCCAAAATGGCAGCAGCCATCCCAGATTCCAGAATGGCAGCATAGAGAAGCTGTTCCTCACAATCAGGTTCAGAGAACTCAGTGATCCAGGCAGTCAACCCCTACAGCCAAAAGAGAGGAAAGCCTGGCTACTGCATCAGCCTGCAGCGGACCTTGGTGGCATCCACGTGGCGCTGATTTTAAATACAAGAAAAGGCTAAGGCAGCTTCCGCCTCGCCTGCAGAGAGCAATGTGTAAAGATGTAAGGGTAAAGTCAAGGAACGTAGATCATCCAAGGAAAGCTATGGAAGGTGCTGTAGGGGTGGAGTCACTCAAACCTGTTGGAGCTTGTAACCAGATTACTTCAGATGCTGAGCAGAGAACTCCAGGACTTAATGTTTGCTCTGCTGGATTTTGGACTTGCTTTGGTTCCAATGCTTTGTATTCCCCTGTTTGTAACTTTTGGAATGGTAATGTTTACCTTGTGCCTTTATATGTTGGAAGTGCTTAACCTTGTTTTCATTTGTACAGGGGGTTACAACTAAGAGTTTGTCATAGATCTCAGAGGAGATTTGGGACTTGGACTTTTCAACAGTGCTGATACTGTTAAGACTTTGGCAACTCTTAGAGAGGAATTAAATGTCTTTTGTGGTAAGGATATAAATGAGTCCTTGGGAGTCCAGGGGTGGAATGTATCAGGCAATATGCTATGTACCCCCAAGTCCTCATATAATATTGATGGGGCTGAGTTATTGGTTTGTTATTGGTTTGTTGTCTGGCAATGTGAGTGCTGTGCCCGCCCAGGGGTGGAGCCGACATACAATGTAAGGGAAGGCGGGTCTTCCTCTTGTGCTTCCGCTTCCGCCTCTCTCCCCCCCCCTCCCTCTCCCTCTCCCTCTCCAGTGCAGCTTGCGGCTTGCGGCTTGCAGCCGCCATGAACAGCAGGCCCGCCATGCCACGCTCTCTTGAAGCTAACTTAAGTATGGGCTGAAACTCCTGGGAAACTGTAAGAATAAACCTTTCCTTCCCTAATTTTGGGTGTCAGGTATTTCGTCTCGGCAATGAGCAAAAAGTAACCAAGACACCAATATAACTTATTAGCATATCTGTATATGAAAAAATTCTGAAATATGCTTTAAAATAACACGTACTACATTAAGCTCAGTGATCTTTGAAGAGGGGAGGAACTTTGGAAAAAGAAAATTATACCTGTATTGTCAGATTTGTTTTGCAACAGAAAGAAATGCATTGCTATCTTTGCAATTAAAATATTTAAATAAGCCTAACAGCAAAAATACTAGCTACGTTTTATTTAAAGTCACTTCTAACTGAGACAAGAGAGCAAACCTGGAACGTGTGCAGCCTGACGCCATGGCCGATCGCTTGGCGTGGAAATAAATTCCGCTGTGGCTCTGCAGACGCCCTCTGCTCTCGGGAGCTCCAGGGATCCCGGCCGCTCCCGGCCTGGGCTTCCCTCGTGTGAGCGGGGAGCTGCCTGCCATCCTGGCTGGAACGGAGGAAAGCATGGGATGCACGCTGGCTCTCACGTGCTGGGATGTGACACTTGCAACGCGTTTCATTGGGAGGGAGATGTCGCACACCTGTTCCTAATCATGGGGGGGCAGTCACGTTCCCCTCTGCCCAGGAGGGTCAGGAGAACTTAGGGGTGGCTGCTTGCTGCATCTCCCGTGAACTGCCACAGAGTAGGTGCTGGGCAGCAAGCAATTAGTGTCCTTTGTTAGGCAGCCTCACTCCTCGCTTCTTGGAGATGCTTCCAAGAAGACCAGGCTTGCCTTGAAATTCTCTGAACTCTCATGCTTTGAAGTCCCACGTGATCCCATCTAATTCAAAGAGGATCACCAAGGAGCCCACTTTTTCCCCTCTAGTGGTTTTCTGTACTTCCCTTCATAATACTCCGTTTTCTCATTGTGGGGATTTTCTCCTCCCGTTTGATGCAGGCCCAAAGTCTTAACCTGTGAATCTCTGTTCCCCGCCTCACGAATGTCCCTGCCTCGGGACCTGCACGGGTGCATCGGCCACTCTGAAAGCCAGGATTTTCCTGAGAAGCAGGTGCCAGACAGGAGGCATGAGAAAGACGGCAAATTATTTTTTCTCTTCCAATTTGAGCCA
Source organism: Dasyprocta punctata (assembly GCA_004363535.1). Taxonomy (NCBI): domain Eukaryota; kingdom Metazoa; phylum Chordata; class Mammalia; order Rodentia; family Dasyproctidae; genus Dasyprocta; species Dasyprocta punctata. The sequence goes on along the minus strand of RJWM01019583.1, from coordinate 5,924 downwards.
CCATGTCCATGAAGGAACCGTTTTTCATCTCCTAGGAGGACTGTGTGATCTCTAGAAAGTCAACTTCAGTTAATCATTGCTCTTCATCTACAATTGATGAGGCATCTTTAGGTGCTGACCCCAAAGCAAACCTATCCATGTGTTTATGTGTTCATTTTCCAGCTTCTAATATGAAGCTCAATAAAATCCAACTAGTCTCAAAAACCTTCCTTCCACCCTCAGTGTTACAGTCCAAGAGCCAAGTGAGAATGGTAGATTGACAACTAAATTGAAGTCTCCTCAGAGCCTATAGGGAAAATAAAGAATGTGATGGCTTCTGGGTAGGGATGACCAGCTGTCTAAAAATCACAGTCTTGAGTGCACTTCTCTGACCAAGGGCAATGGCTATTAAAGGGAGAGGGTGAGCTGGGGAAAGCTGGGAAGTCATGAAGTAAGTATTACGGCAAGGACAGGGAATTCTGTGTGTCCTTAAGAGGAGGCAGCAGGGAAAGGCTGAGCATCAAGCCAGGTGCTGGAGATGAAAGGAAGGGCACATCAGGGGGAACCCAGGGAAGGGGTTGTATAGCAGGAAACTGCTCACACTGGACAGAAATATCCACAACTGTGCATAGTTGGTGTTATGGCTTGTGTCTAGATGTCCCCCTAAAATCTCAAGCAGTCATAGGTGTGGCTTTTCAAAGTTGGTTGGTTCTAGAAGTGTGTGATGCTGGGATTAAGTGTGTGACAGTGGGATTAATGGTGTGTGATTACTAAATTAGTCCACTGATTGGTTTGGCATAGGTACAGATACTGAGTAGGCCCACCCCTGGGTGTGAGTTTTACCCACCCTATGGCCATGAAGCCTATATAGACTATAAGGGACACAAAGAGGGTTGCTGTCATCACTTGCTGTATTGGTGCCTTCTGCTTGAAATCAACGGGTTTCTTCTCTGTGGTGCCCCTCCACCATGCTACCCTGCTTTGGAGCCAGCCAATTATAGACTGAAACCTCTACAGACTTTGATCCAAAATAAATCTTTTGGATGTTCATTTGAATGTCGAGTATTTTGGTTACTGAGTATTTTGGATTTTGAGTACTTTGTCTCAGTAACAAGGAAAGTAACTTAGACAGTTTGTTTTCAAGGACAGATGTTTCCCCAACTGTGTTTGATACTTTGTCATAGCTCTAGATTTGCTCATTGAGCATTAGCCTCCCTCACTATCCTTCTTTTGGTTGTCAGAGAGACATTAAGCCGTGCAGAGAAATGATTTGTAAATCAGCAGTTTGGCTCTGGGATGGACGGAGTGAGATCAACGGTGACCTCCGAATGTACTCACTGAGCCCTGTCACCTACCAGCCGGTCCCCTGGGACACTCCCAGCCCTGGGAGACAGACCGGGCCTGTTCATCTGCGAAGCAGGTCCGCCCGGGCCTGCCCAGTAGGGCTGTTGCAGATGATGGTTACAGATCACCTAGTTCTTACGCCATGTCCAGCTGTACTGTGACAAGAGCTCAGGAGGCACCCAATACCTGACCCCGGTGGACACTGCTCTCAGCTTCATCTATGAGCCAAAGAGAACTGCTCAGCCCCAGGCTCCCTCAGCGGAGTGTCCGGCCCTGGCCACCGCTCAGTAAAATCAGCTCCCAAGGAAGGAACTGCAGTTTCCCTAAGCCCCAAGCTGCCCCAAGCATTCATCCTTCCCCTGCAACCCCCACCCTGCTTTTACTTGTTCTTTAAAGCCCCGAGGCATCTCTCCATTTCCTGCCATGCCCGGAAATGGCCTTGGGCTCCACCACCCTATGGGGAAGAGCGGGTCCTGCTTGCCCGGTGTACACGTGTCTCCACCAATAACAGAGAGCCTTCCAAAGAGTATCGGCTCAAAGGTCTGGGGGCAATGTGTCTGTGAGCAGATGGCGTGCATCATTAAAGAGTAAATTTCTCCAGTGTTTTTGAATAAGCCAAACTTACACTGTATAAACGTATTTTTTTTGTTTTATAAAATGACAATGAAAAGGAATAAAGGAAAGTAAATATTGTTTTTAACTTTTTTCTGTATTTATTGACCTCATCTATTTTACTGATGACTTCTTTCACATTTCCAAGAAAGATTTTATTACAAAGACAGGTTACCTTGCTTCCAGATAACAAAATAAGATGGAAGATTTTACAGTTTTTTTTTATAAAACAGCTGAACTCTTAAAATGTATAAATAGCAATACATTCATGACCAGTGCCATCAAAATGCACAATTTGAAGTCAATTAAATCTTCTATTAAAAGGAAGGCTACACAAAAAAAAATCAAGTTACTCATATAGCAGAGAAATACAAAGATTATATATTGAATTTACCCAGTCCCCATTCTGCATCTGTATTATTTAGAAAAGTGACTGCTCTTTTCAGGGACAGAATTTAGAATCTGTCTCAGAAGTTACACGGGACAGGAGAAGCTGCTAGATGTGGCCTTGGAATGTACCCTGTCCCTGGCCTTAGCCCTAGTCATCACTCTTCTATTGGCATTGAGTGCGGATCTCTCTCTTCCTCATCTTCTAAACTTTCCTCCTGATAGACAGGTGAGGTTGTAAAGGTGGTATCTTTAAGCCCACTCAAAAATTCCAGGACTTTTTCCTCACTGGTTTCAGCATGGGCCCTGGAACCCCATAGGAACTCATATTGAGGAGGATCACTGTTGGGCACCTGTCGGTACTCTAGGTACTGTTCCTGCACCAAATCCTTGGTGAGGAATTTCCCGGGCTCCCCATATAAGCGGTGCTCCTTCCCAGGATACAGCCCCATCCCACTCAGCACTTCCCAGATGGTTTCCTCACTGACATGGTTGCCCTGAATGTGGATGACACCCAGGACCATTATCAGGAGGATGGTCCTGGGGTAGTTCTGTTCATCAGCCACCATCCCATCATAGGTGAGGCCCAGGGCAGGGGCAAGAACATAGGACTGGCTGGGAGGGTTCACTTCCTTCACATCAATGCCAAAGACCAGCTGCATACAGTGAGAAGCTTCCCTGAAGATTACAAGGAAGTGCTCCTCATAACCTCTGGTGACAAGCGTCTGCATTTCTGCCACACTGGTTGGCTCTTTCATTAGATACTTAAGGCTCAGGAACTCCATCATTTCAGCCACCTTATCATCTAAGATATCCGTAAGCGAGGACTCAGTATCTGGCAGGGCCCATGAGGGGAATGAAACTTGCTCTTGTTCGCTGCTGGAGCCCCCATGGGATTGGCTCCATGGGGTGGCAGCCATGACATTGCGGGAAGAGGAGCCTCTTTCAGGACTCGGAGAAGGATCCAGCATTCCAGCCACAGAAACCTCCTCTGCGATGCCTAGGATCAGAGACCGGAAGGAAGATGAGGACGAGGGAAGGAAATGAGAGAGAATGGAAGAGGCGACTTCTCGCTATACAGCATGGAGAACCTGCCCCCCCACCGAGCCCTGTGTCTCACTCTGGTCCTCGTGGTCTTCCTCAGGATCCAGCATTCCAGCCGCAGAAACCTCCTCTGTGATGCCTAGGATCAGAGACCAGAAGGAAGATGAGGACGAGGGAAGGAAATGAAGAAGAACGGAAGAGGTGACTTCTCGCTATACAGCATGGAGAACCTGCCCCCCCACCGAGCCCTGTGTCTCACTCTGGTCCTCGTGGTCTTCCTCAGGATCCAGCATTCCAGCCGCAGAAACCTCCTCTGCGATGCCTAGGATCAGAGACCAGAAGGAAGATGAGGACGAGGGAAGGAAATGAAGAAGAACGGAAGAGGTGACTTCTCGCTATACAGCATGGAAAACCTGCCCCCCTCCCCAATGAGCCCTGTGTCTCACTTTGGTCCTCGTGGTCTTCCTCAGGTTGGTAAGGCTCTGGAGATCCAGACATGATGATTGTGGTATGGGACCGTGAGCCGGAGCTCAGTGATGGGGACTCAGTGACCTGGGGCTGGGAGAGAGGTTGTGAGCAGCATTCAAAGAGAAAGAAAGGGGACGTGAGTTCATCCATGGTCCCTCGGTCTCCCCGTAGGTGACAGCAGAGACAGGTTCAGGCTGGGGTTCTGTATGCTGGCAGATGGGGCTCTCTCTGCCCACAGTTAGACTCCAGGCAGTGCCTGGGATCCCTAGGGCCCCCAGGCTGGTAACAGTGGATACCAGGCTCTAAGGACTCCCTTCTTCTGGGGGTGTGTGGGGTACTTCCATACCCTCAGGCCTCACCCAAGGTCCGCACCTTGACTGCTGGCAGGGCCTGGCCTCCTCCGTCTGCAGACCAGGCGTGGTTCCTCTGCTGCCCTGGTGACCTACTGCTCACTGCGGAGTGACGTCCCTGTGCCCAAGCAGACAGAAATGAGGTGCAGCACTTCCACAACCCCCCTCCTTTGTCCACAGCATGCCCAGGGATTCCCACTCCCCGCTGCTGACCCGCGTGTGCTTCATGGAATCCAAGGCTACCATCTCCCCGTGACCCCAGAGGTGCAAGCTGATGTTGTGCATACGCTGGGGGTCACTCGTCCTCTGGGTCCTGCTTTTGGCCACTCCAGCCTGACAGCAGGCGCAGTTTCCCATGTCTGGAATCTGTTGAACTGATGCCACACTCCTCAGACCAAGCCCCACTCCTTCCTGACACCAAGAGCCGGGGGCAAAGGTGCACTGTGCCCGCTAACACTGACAGCAAGGTGGAGGTCAGCTTTAATCTAGCATGTAAGGTTCCCTCAAGCGTCCTCCCTCGACGTCCTCCCCTGGAGTCTCTGAAAGAGCCCCCCTCCCCCGGCCCCGCGGCCCCGCTTCCCCTCTCTCCGCCTGGGGCAGGACCCGGGGCTAACTGAGCCCGAGCTGTCCCTGCTCCTGCCGCCTCAAGCACGGACCTCGCGAGGAGGAGCTGCCTGTCGGGCTCCAGGGGGCACGCGCGAGCCCTCACCCAGGAACTCTGTGCCCGTGCTTCAGGGCCACGACGGAGGCCTTTCTAGAACATTCCGAGGCGCGCGCTCTGCGCGGAGACTCGCTCGGCCCCCCCCCTCCCCGGAGTCCCTGAGCTGGACCTGAGCGCAGGGCCTCTCCGCTCCTCCCGCCCGCAGCACAGCCCTCGGAGGCGCCGGTTTTGGGGGGGGCGGGGGGTTCCGGGAATGAAACTCGGGCCCTCACGCTCGCCAGGCCGGCGCCGCGCCGCCCAGCCACTTCCCCGGCCCGTATGGGCTCTGACCCTGTCAGCTCCCGGAGAGGCCAAGGGGGCGCTAATCTGAGCCGCCTTCACCGCGCGGTCAGGAGCAGGCCACAGAGGCTTTTCTAGAACCTTCTGGGAGCTTCTTCCTGAGGCGCGGCCCGCTCAGTCCTGCTCAGCCCCCACAGCCCGCGCCCTGGCCCTCTCTGAGGGAAGGCCTCCTCGGACCCCCACAGCTCCCCACAGTAATTTGAACCCAGGTTCCCTGCTCTGCTCCTACCAGAAGCTCGGCTCTGGCTCTCCCCTGCAGGGTCCCCATAGGCACAAGGCGGTCCTCCCTTAAAAAAAAAATTCTTCCCGCGAGTGCAGGGCTAACAACAGGGTGAACCTGGATGGTTCCACACCCCTCTCTCTGCGGTGGGGCTTCCTCACCGCCCCCACAACCCTTCGACCTGACCCTTGCTTGTGCCGAGCCCTCTCGCTCCCCTCGCCTGAAGCGTGTAACACATAACTGGCCCTGGCGTCGTCTATGACCCCACGAAGCCGGAGTCAGCTGACGTCACATCCGGCAACACGCGCGTTTTTTTTTTTTTTTTTTTGAGGGGGGTTGGGGTGCAATGGGGTTTTCTGCTCCCCCTCTGTCCTCAGGGGTCGTCACCTGGGTTCGTGGCAGAGCCCAGACCGCCACCGGACCTCAGTCTGTTTCCCTCAGACCGAGGCTCTGACCCCTGGGCCCTCTGAAGCCGAAGACGGCAGAGGCTTAGTCTTACAAGGCCGCCTCTCTGTGGGCC
>RJWM01019582.1:0-38743 GCA_004363535.1 Dasyprocta punctata | reverse complement strand
ATTCACCGCCTGGGTGGGGCAGGTTATGTGTTTCCCTGATCGTAGCCCTGGGGAGAAGCCAAGCTCAACGTCCTGAGTGAATCCACTTTAAGAAATGGGGCCTGCCTTGCAGCTTGAGTTGGGCCTGAGACTTGCCTATAGGAATCAGTGCATGGATGGATAAATGTCGTTCTCCCACCTGACTGCTGCATTGGCCCGAAATCATTGCAGCTCAAGCAAAGTGTGCATTAAGAAAAGGTTGTCCTGGCATGGGTTGGTGGTGTGTGCTTATCGGCATTCCCGGTCCACAGGCCGATTTCTCAGGCTTGGCGGTTCAAGGGCTGAGGGCGGCGAATCCTGCGTGCAGCCCCGGCTTGGTGGAAGAGTCTGCAACTCCCTTTGTGCAGGACCGAGAAGAACTCCAGGGGAGAAGTGGGCATTCACAAGGAGAAAGGTCTGCTCCACAGAGAGAGGCCTCCAGCCTGCCATAAGTCTTGCTTCCCAGTTCCCTCCTAGGAGTGAATGGAAGGGGCTATACGCTAACCGCACTGCCCAGGGAAGCTTCCCCGGCTTGCCGGGCTTGGCTCCCCGCTCAGCCCGGAGAAGCAAAGCTAAGCGCACTGGATAGTTTCTCCGTTTCTGAGAGAAACGGAGAGGCTCACTTTGGATCCCTTGCTTCCTTAGGGTCACAGGTGGTGGGCTGGCAGTGCTAAGCAGCCCCGTGTTGGAATTCACTGCCTGGGTGGGGCAGGTTATGTGTTTCCCTGATCGTAGCCCTGGGGAGAAGCCAAGCTCAACATCCTGAGCGAATGTACTTTAAGAAATGGGGCCTGCCTTGCAGCTTGAGTTGGGCCTCAGACTTGCCTATAGGAATCACTGCATGGATGGATAAATGTCGTTCTCCCACCTGACTACTGCATTGGGCCGAACCCATTCCAGCTCAGGCTAAGTGTGCATTAACAAAATGTTGTCCTGGCATGGGTTGGTGGTGTGTGCTTGTCGACATTCCCGGTCCAGAGGCAGATTTCTCGTGCTTGTCGGTTGAGGGGCGCAGGGCGTACAATCCTCTGTGCAGACCCGGCTTTGTGTAAGAGTCTGCAACTCCCTTTGTGCAGGACCGAGAAGAACTCCAGGGGAGAAGTGGGCATTCACAAGGAGAAAGGTCTGCTCCACAGAGAGAGGCCTGCAGCCTGCCATAAGTGTTGCTTCCCAGTTCCCTCCTAGGAGTGAATGAAAGGGGCTATACGCTAACCGCACTGCCCAGGAAAGCTTCCCCGGCTTGCCGGGCTTGGCTCCCCGCTCAGCCCGTAGAAGCCAAGCTAAGGGCACTCGATAGTTTCTCCGTTTCTGAGAGAAACGGAGAGGCGCGCTTTGGATCCCTTGCTTCCTTAGGGTCACAGGTGTTGCGCTGGCAATGCTAAGCAGCCCCCTGGAGGAATTCACCGCCTGGGTGGGGCAGGTTATGTGTTTCCCTGAATGTAGCCCTGGGGAGAAGCCAAGCTCAACGTCCTGAGTGAATCCACTTTAAGAGTTGGGGCCTGCCTTGCAGCATGAGTTGGGCCTGAGACTTGCGTATAGGAATCAGTGCATGGGTGGATAAATGTCCTTCTCCCACCTGACTGCTGCATGGGCCCGAGCCAATTCCAGCTCAGGCTAAGTGTGCATTAACAAAATGTTGTCCTGCCATGGGTTGGTGGTGTGTGCTTGTCGACATTCCCGGTGCACAGGCCGATTTCTCGGGCTTGGCGGTTGAGGGGCTGACGGCGGCGAATCCTCAGAGCAGCCCTGGCTTGGTGGAAGAGTCTGCAACTCCCTGTGTGCAGGACCGAGAAGAACTCCAGGGGATAAGTGGGCATTCACAAGGAGAAAGGTCTGCTCCACAGAGAGAGGCCTGCAGCCTCCCATAAGTGCTGCTTCCCAATTCCCTCCTAGGAGTGAATCGACAGGGCTATACGCTAACCGCACTGTCCAGGGAAGCTTCCCCGGCTTGCTGTGCTTGGCTCCCCACTCAGCCCGGAGAAGCCAAGCTAAGCGCACTCGATAGTTTCTCCGTTTCTGAGAGAAACGGAGAGGCGTGCTTTGGATCCCTTGCTTCCTTAGGGTCACAGGGGGCGGGCTGGCAGTGCTAAGCAGCCCCCTGGAGGAATTCACCGCCTGGGTGGGGCAGGTTATGTGTTTCCCTGATCGTACCCCTGGGGACAAGCCAAGCTCAACATCCTGTGCGAATGTACTTTAAGAAATGTGGCCTGCCTCACAGCTTGACTTGGGCCTGAGACTTGCCTATAGGAATCAGTGCATGGATGGATAAATGTCGTTCTCCCACCTGACTGCTGCATTGTCCCGAAATCATTCCAGCTCAGGCTAAGTGTGCATTAACAAAGTGTTGTCCTGGCATGGGTTGGTGGTGTGTGCTTGTCGACATTCCCGGTCCACAGGCCGATTTCTCGGGCTTGGCACTTGAGGGGCGGAGGGCCGTGAATCCTCCGTGCAGCCCCGGCTTGATGGAAGAGTCTGCAACTCCCTTGGTGTAGGACCAAGAAGAACTCCAGGGGACAAGTGGGCATTCACAAGGAGAAAGGTCTGCTCCACAGAGAGAGGCCTGCAGCCTCCCATAAGTGTTGCTTCCCAATTCCCTCCTAGGAGTGACTGGAAGGGGGTATACGCTAACCGCAATGCCCAGGGAAGCTTCCCTGGCTTGCCGGTCTGGGCTCCCCGCTCAGCCCGGAGAACAAAGCTAAGCCCACTTGATAGTTTCTCCGTTTCTGAGAGAAACGCAGAGGCTCGCTTTGGATCCCTTGCTTCCTTAGGGTCACAGGTGGTTGGCTGGCAGTGCTAAGCAGCCCCCTGGAGGAATTTACCACCTGGGTGGGGCAGGTTATGTGTTTCCCTGATCATAGCCCTGGGGAGAAGCCAAGCTCAACGTCCTGAGTGAATCCACTTTAAGAAATGGGGCCTGCCTTGCAGCTTGACTTGGGCCTGAAACTTGCCCTTAGGAATCACTGCATGGATGGATAAATGTCGTTCTCCCATCTGACTGCTGCATTTGCCCGAAATCATTCCAGCTCAGGCTAAGTGTGCATTAAGAAAATGTTGTCCTGGCATGGGTTGGTGGTGTGTGCTTGTCGACATTCCTGGTCCACAGGCCGATTTCTCGAGCTTGGCGGTTGAGGGGCGGAGGGCGGCGAATCCTCCGTGCAGCCCCGGCTTGATGAAAGAGTCTGCAACTCCCTTTTTGCAGGACCAAGGAGAACTCGTTGGGAGAAGTGGGCATTCACAAGGAGAAAGGTCTGCTTCACAGAGAGAGGCTTGCAGCCTGCCATAAGTGTTGCTTCCCAGTTCCCTCCTAGGAGTGAATGGAAGGGGCTATACACTAACCTCCCTGCCCAGAGAAGCTTCCATGGCTTGCCGGGCTTGGCTCCCCGTTCAGCCTGGAGAAGCAAAGCTAAGCGCACTCGATAGTTTCTCCATTTCTGAGAGAAACGGAGAGGCGTGTTTTGGATCCCTTGCTTCCGTAGGGTCACATGTGATTGGCTGGCAGTGCTAAGCAGCCCCCTGGAGGAATTCACCGCCTGGGTGGGGCAGGTTATGTGTTTCCCTGATCATAGCCCTGGTGAGAAGCCAAGCTCAATGTCCTGAGCGAATGTACTTTAAGAAATGGGGTCTGCCTTGCAGCTTGAGTTGGGCCTGAGGCTTGACTATAGGAATCAGTGCATTGATGGATAAATGTCATTCTCCCACCTGAGTGCTGCATTGGCCGGAGCCCATTCCAGCTCAGGCTTAGCCTGCATTAACAAAATGTCCTGGCATGGGTAGGTGGTGTGTGCTTGAAGATATTCCCAGTCCACAGGCCGATTTCTAGGGCTTGGCAGTTGAGGGTTGAGGGCGGCGAATCCTCCGTGCAGCCCCGGCTTGGTGGAAGAGTCTGCAACTCCCTTTGTGCAGGACCAAGAAGAACTCCAGGCGAGAAGTGGGCATTCACAAGGAGAAAGGTCTGCTCCACAGAGAGAGGCCTGCGGCCTCCCATAAGTGTTGCTTCCCAGTTCCCTCCTAGGAGTGAATGCAAGGTTCTATACGCTAACCGCACTGCCCAGGGAAACTTCCAGGGCTTGCCGGGCTTGGCTCCCTGCTCAGCCCAGAGAAGCAAAGGTAAGCGCACTCGATAGTTTCTCCATTTCTGAGAGAAAGGGAGAGGCGTGCTTTGGATCCCTTGCTTCCTTAGGGTCACAGGTGTTTGGCTGGCAGTGCTAAGCAGCCCCCTGGAGGAATTCACCGCCTGGGTGGGGCAGGTTATGTGTTTCCCTGATCATAGCCCTGGGGAGAAGCCAAGTTCAATGTCCTGAGCGAATGTACTTTAAGAAATGGGGCCTGCCTTGGAGCTTGAGTTCTGCCTGAGACTTGCCTATAGGAATCAGTGCATGGATGGATAAATGTCATTCTCCCACCTGACTGCTGCCCGAGCCCATTCCAGCTCAGGCTCCGTGTGCATTAACAAAATGTCCTGGCATGGGTTGGTGGTGTGTGCTTGTCAACATTCCCGGTCCACAGGCCGATTTCTCGGGCTTGGCGGTTGAGGGGCTGAGGGCAGCGAATCCTCTGTGCAGCCCCGGCTTGGTGGAAGAGTCTGCAACTCCCTTTGTGCAGGACCGAGAAGAACTCCAGGGGAGAAGTGGGCATTCACAAGGAGAAAGTTCTGCTCCGCAGAGAGAGGCCTGCAGCCTCCCATAAGTGTTGCCTCCCAATTCCCTCCTAGAATTGAATGGAAGAGGATATATGCTAACTGCACTGCCCAGGGAAGTTTTCCCAGCTTATTGCATTCGCTCCCCTCTCAGCCCGGAGAAGCAAAGCTAAGCACACTCGATAGTTTCTCCATTTCTGAGAGAAACGGAGAGGCACGCTTTGGATCCCTTGCTTCCTTAGGGTCACAGGTGGTTGGCTGGCAGTGCTAAGCAGCCCCCTGGAGGAATTCACTGCCTGGGTGGGGCAGGTTATGTGTTTCCCTGATCGTAGCCCCGGGGAGAAGCCAAGCTCAATGTCCTGAGCGAATGTACTTTAAGAAATGGAGCCTGCCTTGCAGCTTGAGTTGGGCCTGAGACTTGCCTATAGGAATCAGTGCATGGATGGATAAATGTCGTTCTCCCACCTGACTACTGCATTGGCCCGAGCCCATCCAGCTCAGGCTAAGTGTGCCTTAGCAAAATGTTGTCTTGGCATGAGTTGGTGGTGTGTGCTTTTCGACATTCCCGATCCACAGGCCGATTCCTCTGTCTTTGTGGTTCAAGTGCTGAGGGCGGTGCTTCCTCTGTGCAGCCCTGGCTTGCTGGAAGAGTCTGCAACTCCCTTTGTACAGGACCAAGAAGAACACTAGGGGAGAAGTGAGCATTCACAAGGACAAAGGTCTGCTCCACAGAGAGAGCCCTGCAGCCTCCCATAAGTTTTGCTTCCCAATTCCCTCCTAGGAGTGAATGGCAGGGGTTATATGCTAACTGCATTGCCCAGGGAAGCTTCCCTGTCTTATCGGGCTTCGCTCCATGCTCAGCGCAGAGAACCAAATGTAAGCACACTTGATAGTTTCTCCGTTTCTGAGAGAAACGGAGAGGCGCACTTTGGATCCTTTGCTTCCTTAGGGTCACAAGTGGTTGGCTGGCAGTCCTGAGCCACCCCCTGGAGAAATTCACCGCCTGGTTGGGGCAGGATATGTTTTTCCCTGATGGTAGCCCTGGGGAGAAGCCAAGCTCAATGTTCTGAGTGAATCTACTTAAGAAATCGGGCCTGCGTTGCAGCTTGAGTTGTGCCTGAGACTTGCCTATAGGAATCAGTGCATGGATGGATAAATGTCATTCTCCCACCTGACTGCTGCATTTGTCCGAGCCCATTCCAGCTCAGGCTAAGTGTGCCTTAATAAAATATTGTCTTGGACTGAGTTGGTGGTGTGTACTTGTCGAGATTCCTGGTCCACCGGTCGATTTCTCGGTCTTTGCGGTTCAAGGGCTGAGAGCGGCGCATCCTTTGTGCAGCCCTGGCTTGGTGGAAGAGTCTGCAACTCCCTTTGTGCAGGACCATGAAGAACTCCAGGGGAGAAGTGGGCATTCACAAGGAGAAAGGTCTGCTCCACAGAGAGAGGCCTGCAGCCTCCCATAAGTGTTGCTTCCCAATTCCCTTTTAGGAGTGAATTTAAGTGGGTATACGGTATCCGCACTGCCCAGCGATGCTTCCCCGCTTATTGGTCTTCGCTCCCCGCTCAGCCCGCAGAAGCAAACCTAAACGGTTTCTCTGGTTTCTCCTTTTCTGAGAGAAACTATGAAGCACACTTTGTATGTCTCAGATGATTAGGGTCATAGGTAGTCAAGCTATGGTGAAGCACCCCAACAGAAAAACACAGCCTGAGGCATGTTATATTTTTCCCTGATAATAGCCCCAGTGAGAAGAGAACCTCAATCTCCTGTGTGAATCTGGTTACAAATTGAGGCCTGCATTGCTACATGAATTGTGCCTGTTACTTGCCTATAGGAATGAATGGATGGATGAATTGCCTTATGCCACATGACTGTGGAATTTCCCCTAGTAAAGTCAGGCTCAGACCAAGTGTCTGTGTGTAAACTGTGTTCATTTGGGATGAGTTTTGGGTGTGTACTTCTAGGCATTACAGGCACACAGTCCTTATTTCTCGAATTTTGTGTTAGAAGGTTGATTGTGATGAAACCTCTTTTCAACCCCAATGCAGTGGAAAAGCCTGCAAGTCATTTTGTGTATGACTAAGAACAACTCCAGGGGAGAAGTGTACATTCACAAGGAGAATGCTCTGCTCCACAAACAGATGCCTGAAGCCTACCATAAGTGGTTCTTCCCCATTCCCTCCTAGGAGTGAATGGAAGGGGATATACATTTATAGCCCTGGACAGGGAAGCATATCCAGCTTATTCAGCTTTGCTCCCTTTTCAGCACAGAGAAGGAAACCTAACCACATTCTCTGGTTTCTCCATTTCTGAGAGGAACGGAGAGGCACATTTTGTGTCTCTCAGTTGCTTAGGGTCATAAGTAATTTGAGTACAGTGAAGACCCCAAATGAAAACATGGCCTGGGGCATTTTATGCGTTTCCCTGATAATGGGCCCAGGGAGAGGAGAACCTCAGTCTCCTGCATGAGTCTTCTTAAGAATTGAGGGCTGAATTGCAACATGAGTTGTGTCTGCTACTTGCACTTAGGAATCAATGGATGGATGAATCGCCTTGTGCCACATCACTGTGGAATTTTCCCCTGCAATGGCAAGCTCAGACTAAGTGTCCATGAGCAAATCATTCATTTGGGATGATTTTGGAGTGTGTGTTTATAACACATTACAGGTGAACAAGCCTTATTTCTCAGTTTTTGGTTTTAGAAGTCTGATTGGAAAGAAAGCTCTTTGCAGCACTGGTGCAGTGGATCAGCCAGAAACTCATTTTGTATGTGACTAAGAAGAACCCCTGTGTAAAAGTGTACATTCACAAGGAGAATGGTCTGCTCCAGGAACAGAGGCCTGAAGTCTACCATATGTGGTGCTTCCAAATTACCTCCTATCAATGAATAGAAGGGGATATACCATTGTAGCACTGCCCAGGGAAGTTTCTTCAGCTTATTATAATTTGCTACCTGTTCAGAACAGAGAAAACACAACTGCATTCTTTGGTTTCTCCATTTTTGAGAGACTGAGAGTTGCAATTTGTATCTTTCAGTTGCTTATGTGTCATACATAGTTGGGATGTGGTGAAGCACCCCAACAGAAAGATCCATCCTGGAGAATGTTATGATTTTCTCTGATAATACCACCTGGGAGAAGAGAACCTCAATGTCCTGAATGATTCTGCTTAAGAAGTGAGGCCTGGGTTGCAGCATGATTTGTGGCTCCTACTTTCCTATAGGAATGCATGGATCGATGAATTGTGTTGTGCCAAAGCACTGTGAAACTTCACCAAGTAAAGCCATGGTCAGGCTAAGTGTGCTTGAGTAAACTGTTCATTTGGTGTGTGTTCTTGTAGGCATTACTGACACATCGGCCTCATGGTTTGGTTTTTTTTTTTTCTGTTAGAATGCTGACTGTGAAGAAGCCTCTTTGAGGCTCTGGTGAAGTGGAGCAGCCTACAACTCATTTTGTGTATGACTAAGAAGAACTCCAATGCAGAAGTGTACATTCACAAGGAGAATGGTCTGCTCTACACACAGAGGCCCGAAGCCTATCATAAGTTGTGCTTCCCAATTCCCTCCTATAAGTCATTGGGATGGTATATATGGTTGTAGCACTGCCCTGGGAAGCTTCCCCACCTTATTCAGCTTTGCTCCCTGTTTAGATCAAAGATGGAAACCTAACTGCATTCTCTGGTTTTTCCATTTTTGAGAGAAATTGAGAGGTGCACTTTGTATCTCTCAGTTGCTTACGGTCATTGACAGTTGGAGTATGGTGAAATACCCCAGCAGATAGACACAGCATGGAGCATGTTATCTGGGATGTGGCCCAGATCCCCAATCTCCCAAATGAGTGTACAGTGAAAGCTTAAATAAATGTGACAAGTGGTATGATTTTAGGGCTGCAGGACCATCAAGACCCTCTGCAACGTTCTTGACTCTGAGGCTATGATGAGGGCTAAGACAAACAGCTTCTCTGGGCCTTCTGTAGTTACTGTCATTACAAAGAGAGGGGATGCTGAGGAATGTGCCAGAAATGAACAGGACCTTGGGATTCATGTCAAAGACTTCTTTTTTTTTTTTTCTTTTTCTTTTTTTTTTTTTTCTTTGCGGCACCAGGGATTGAACTCACAACCTCACGCCTGCCAGGGCAGGCGCTTAAGGCACTGAGCCAAACTCCCGGCCCTAAAGACTTCTATAAGTAGTAAATTGTGCCAATTTAGGAGAACTGTCTTATCTCCTTGATGACATTTATGGTGGGTGTGAGACTGCAGGAGTGAGATGCCTGCAGCTGTATCCTCTATCTACTTAATTGATCTTGGAGCCAAGTATCTTCAGCTGTGGCCTTATCTTGCCATTTGTGGTATCTCTGGCCTCACAGACCACTATAGGCCTCAGCCAGGGCCAGTGATTCTTAGAGGTTCACTTACTATGAATCAGCTCCCATCTCCTTGCAACAGGCCTAGGCCTAGGACAGGCTCTCAGGTAAACATAGAAATCCAATTAGTTAATTCTGAATCCTGCTCAGAGCTGCTTTGCAGTAATCTTCAATATCTCCTCTTTTTGTTTTTGTAATAAAAGCTGGATCAGAGTAAGTCATGGTTGAGTGTCTTCTAGGAGTTGGCCCATCTTGGCTGTCTTCAACAGACAGTCCATATGCTTCCTTTTATAAAAGGTAGAGCCAATTTTCAGAAAGACTGTTGTATTGGTCCTACTTATGCACTATATATTAAGTGAGGCATAGGGGTACTAAGCCCTAAGCCAGTCCAATTTACAAATTGCACAAGCAGAGATTGTTTAGTAACATTATCTGAATATGTCCAATTTAGTATCTGACATGGGTCCATTTGTAGGAGAACGTAGGGTAGTCAAGCTTCCAAGACTCAAGTCTCTTTGGAGGCATGCATGGATGGACTTTCTGGCTGATTGGCAGGTCTCTGGGGGTGTGTCTCATCAGTTAGGCTCATCCTCTGGAGGGCCCATATTGGTGGAGCTATCATACGAGACTGTCTCCAGTGTCAGCCTTGTCTCCTGCCAGGGTCATATATTCCTGGATGGCAGCCACCTCGTGGATCCATCCCCTGTCATGACACAAGCATAACCTCTTTCCCACATTATTAGTTGTACTGCTCCTTTTCATTTTCCTATGTTGATATCCTTCCAAAACACCTGAGCTGTATGTTGGACATAATCATTGGATGCTGACCAATGAAGTTCTGCAGGAGTCAATTTATTGTCTGTAGCTAGATTTAAAAAATTTAATGTAAAAGTGGCAAAATCTAATTGCATTTATGGGGGTAACTGTATTCCCCCCTTTTGCTTATTTAATTGAGTTTTAATGGACAGATGTGCTCTTTCTACAATTGCTTGTCCTTGAGGGTTATAAGGAATTCCTGTAATGTGTTTAATATGCCTAGTTGAAAAAAAGACTGTAATGGCTTTCTTATGTATGAAGGCCCATTGTCAGTTTTTATGATGTGTGAAACATCCACAGAGGTAAACGCTGACAGTGTTGCTGAACGTGGCCAATTTTTTCACCT
This sequence comes from Dasyprocta punctata, assembly GCA_004363535.1. NCBI lineage: Eukaryota > Metazoa > Chordata > Mammalia > Rodentia > Dasyproctidae > Dasyprocta > Dasyprocta punctata. The sequence continues at coordinate 28,568 of RJWM01019582.1, read as the reverse complement.
GTGAGACATCGTATGAATTAAATGAGAGTATGTGTCAATGGAAACATGAATATATTGTAGTTTGCCAAATGAAGAAAAATGTGTAACATCCATTTGCCAAATATCATTACATTTTAAGCCTCTGGGGTTACTGTCCTTTGGTGGCACAGGCCTAGAAACCTTTTGACAAGTAGGGCTGGACATAAAAATTTGTCTTGCTTGAGACCTGGGTAATTGAAATTTCTTGATTAGAGCCTTACTATTCTGATGATAGTAAGAATTAGACTGCATAGCTGTATCAAAATGTGTAATAAAAGCAACTAGTGAATCAGCTTGTTAATTACCATATGCTAAAAATCCAGGTAAGTTGGAATATGATCTTATGTGACCAACATAAAAGGGTGCTGTCCGATTATGAATCACCTTTTGTAGCCTAAGAAACAAATTTAGTAGATGTGGATCTAAGGTTGACCAAACAGTGGTGCTCTCAAGCCACTGAGTAAGGTAAACTGCATATGCTGAGTCACTGATTATATTAATAGTTTTGTAATTAAACTGTTGTATACAAATGAAATAGCAGTGATCTCAGATCACTGTGCAGAAAGTCCTGGAGTCTTTATTACCTGTTGATAATCTTTACTCGATTGCAACCTTGCCTTTCAAAGAACCATCAGTAAAATAAACTGTTGCATCAGGAATAGGTTCAAATTTAGTAATCTTTGGAATAATACACAAATGCTTGAGAAAAAATTGGCAGGGTCACTGGGAAAATGATTATCAATTTGTCCTTTGAAATCTCTGAAGGCTGTTTGCCAATATAGAGCTTGTTGTAGCAGGGTCAAATATTGATTTAAATCAATAAGCGATACAATTGTAGCAGGGTCAACACCAAAAAGTTATTTACATCTTATTATTCCCATGGTGACAACCTTGGCAATTTGTTCTAAGTATAACTGTAAGGTTTTGATTAACTGATTAGAAAGATAAAGCCATTCAATAGGATAAATCTGTTTATCATAATATTGTCCTATGAGACCTGTAGGAGAATGAGGAGTGTTTAGAATATAAAGAACAAGAGGATAATTTTATTTATTCTAAAAACTTAATGCTGTTGTAACATTTTTTCAACTAAGCCCAGCTCTTCTTGAGCCTCAGTGGACAAACTATGAGTAGAATCAATAGCTGGATCTCCCTGTAAAGTACTATATAAGTGTTTTAATTGATAAGTAACAATGCCTAACTTTGGCCTTATCTAATTTATATCTCCTAGTAATTTTTGGAAGTCATTTAAAGTTTTTAAATGATCCCCACAAATCTGTAACTTTTGTGGCTTTTTTGCCCTGTCAGTCACCATTGTTCCCAGGCAATAGTAAGGGCTGGGCAATTGTAGAGCAATGCAGAGGCCAAAGATATTAAATCCATTTCGTTTCTCTAAATAAATCTTATAATTGTTTTTTAATTGGAGCTGACAGCAAAATGTCATCCATATAGTGGGCTATGTATGAAGAAGGATAAGTGTGTAACTTTTTGTAAGACTTGTACAAAAAGCTGACACAAAGTCGGACTATTTCTCATTCTTTGAGGTAATGTGACTCATTGATACCATTGCATTGGCTCTTTAAAGTTTAAACCAGGCACAGAAAAAGCAAAATGCAGCCTATCAGTGGGAAAAACAGGAATGTTAGAAAAGCAATCCTTTAAATCAATGATAATAAGAGGCCAGTCTCTAGGAACTGAAGTTGGATTTGGCAGTCCTGTTTGTAGTGCCCCAATAGGAAGCAAGCAAGCATTTACAGCCCTTAAATCTTGTAACAACTTTCCTTTGTTTGACTTCTTTGGAATAACAAAGACAGGCATATTCCAAGGGCTAACTGAGCTTTTTAAATGTCCTAGCTGTAATTGTTCTTTAATTAATTGGTGTAATTGAGTTAACTTCTCTTTTGTAAGGGACCATTGATCTACCCAAACAGGCTCTTTAGATTTCCATTGTAAAGGCAGAGCTGTTGTGCGGGGAGAAGCATCAAAAACCTTGTCAAAAAACCATTGATATTCAATACCTTGTCTGTTATTTTTGATTGTAATTTTAACAGGCTCTTTGATTCCCTGTAAGTCTTTTCCTAGTCCTTTATCTTTCTGATATTTGATCTTTATCATCATTTCTTTAATTTTAGGATTTGAATCTATTTATTTAGTTTACAAATTGGAATTTATCAGCTTAATTTTAAAATCAGAGTCACTAGTCAGCACTAATTTCCACTTTTGTAACAAATCTCTTTCCCATAAATTGACTGGAATAGGTGTCACATACAGTAAAAAGAAGCCTTTTTGTTGGTCTGGCACTTCATAAATTAGAGGTGAGGTGCTTTGTAACACATCCTGAGGAGTTCCCAGTCCAATAAGGGATGTAGGAACCCTTTGTGTTGGCCATGTGGCAGGCCATTGTTCTGATGCAATTACAGATACATCTGCACCAGTGTCTATCAGACCTTCAAAGCATTTTCCATTAATCTTTATAAAACACATAGGCCTGCTTTTAGTCACTTTCTGTGTAAAATAAACTTCTCTTTTTGTAGCTTTGCTCTGAGGGTCTTGTTCTCTCTTGAGCTATCTATACTTAACAAAAGGAGGCTTTTCTGTAGGTAACAAAACCAACTGTGTCACATAATCTCCCTGTTCAAAAACCCAGAAATCCATAGACATGCAAGAACTTGTATTTCATCTCTACAATCACCATTAGTCACACTAGGTACCATAGTTATTCCTTTTAAATTCAGATTAGCCTTTCCCAGTACAAGACCAACTGTTCCTTCAGGTGGGGGACTCCAAATTCCTGTAGGAATGGGGGTAGGCTAATCACCTCTGATGAGAGTGACTCTGCAAGCTGCAGGAAGATCTAATCCTGCACTTTGAACAGGTGAGTGAATTAACAGCTTTCCAGGGGGGCACCTTTGATGCTATTATTGAATCTGTTGGTGAGTTCGTACTGGGTAAAGTTGACTGGCATTTTGATTCACAAGTTTTCCCTCCTCTATAGTTTTGCCAGCCTGAGGGAAGGCCTTCATTTCACTTTTGGCAAAGGTGTACCATCCTTATGGAATTTAGAGTGACAATATTTGGCCCAATGCCTCCCTTTTTGGCATTTCAGACAGAGTTCAGGCACAGGACCTGAGTGCTCTGCTCCAGAGGCACCTTTTCCCTGACTTGTAGCTGCAGTATCTGTCCTATTAGATCCAGCAAGAGCTCTGCAATTTTTTCTAATATGTCCCATTTTTTCACAGTTGAAACATTTTATCTTACTTCCTTTCACATTTGCAAGACCAGCCATAACTTGAGCCATCATAGCTGTCTTACAGGATTCAGTTCCAATATCCTGACATGCTCAAATATATGATGTTAAATCATTAGTGGATTTTACAGGATTCAAAGCCTGTTTACAATTCCAATTGGCATTTGTGTATGCCAATTGTAAAGCTAAAATGTTTGCAGCTTTTGTGTTTGAAACCTGCCTACAAATGACTTCTTGTAATTTAGCCACAAATTGAGTGAATGGCTCTTGGGGTCCTTGTAGAATATGTAAAAAGAACCATAAGGGATCCTCATCTTCTGAAACAGTTGCCCATGTCTTTTTAACAAAATCTGTCAATTGTGGATATAGCCCACTAGGACACTGAATCTGTTCTTCAAGCAGTGCATATAGTCCTGTCCCAGAAAGCATTTCATTTATTTCTGGATGTGGATTGATACCTGTCTTGGTTACTTTCCTTCTGTTGCTGGGACAAAATACCTGACACTCAAAATGAAGGAAGGAAAGGTTTATTTATCTTACAGTTTTTGGAGGTTTCAGTCCATAATCAGCTGGTTCCAAGGTAGGGTGACATGGCACTGGGGCAACCCTTCAATGCAGCAGCCAGAGCAAAAGGAGCCAGAGCAAAAAGGGGCAAGAGCAAGTCTCTTTTTCTCTTGTATTGTACATAAGCCACCCCTTCCCTCCAGGGTGGGTGTAGCATTCACATATCTCCTTCACTTCCTTTGCACAGGATGAGGACATTTACAAAGTAAGAACCCTGGCTCTCTGCTGAGTTAAACTTCTGACTTTCTCAAATTGACACAATGAATGGGTATCTGCTTGTGCTCTACACCCCATGATGTAGAGCTGCTGAGTTACTTAATTAAGCTTCTAGACTTCTCAAGTTGACACTATGTATAAACCATACATAACAGGACCCATTCTGTTTCTATGAGCCTGTTCTGAAATAAGAGTTTTTAGCTTTACATCGAAATGAAGGAATTGAGCAGGACACAGGCATGTTTGTGCCAGATGTTTTATATCATAAGGTGTCAATCAATATGTATCCAAAACATTTTGTAAGAGCCCCACAGTAAATGGACTTTGGACTGCATTGTTAACCACACTATGTTTAAGATTTTTTAGCAGTTGTATTTCAAAGGGCTTATGAACAAAATACTCATGGTCATTAGCATCGCTTTCAATTCCAACCAGGAAGCAAGAGGGGCAGCAGTGTTGTCCTCCCTCTTGGTGGCATCCTCTTCCCTTATAACCTGTAAGCTTCTGGATAGACTCATGTGAGATATTCTGCGAAGAGTCTACTGCTCCTGTTGAACTGTAGCTGCAGGCGACTCAGCAGGGAGCTCTTTTATTCCTTCTGTGTCTGAATCTGAGGCTGATTGCAAGCTCTGTAATGGATTTAAAACCGAACGGACCAGATTCCAAGTTGAGAACGTCTCCGAGGAAATGATTTTTTCCTGTGCTGTGTGCCCTTTTAAGATTTTTTCCAACTCTTTCCCAAATATAAATATCTATAGTGCCTGTTTGAGGAAAACATGGGTTATATTTGGTTACCTCTTTCAACATTTTTGCTAGGTCTTTCCTTGGCACATGAACCCCTGAACATTTAAGCAGGCTTTGGAGCAGCAGTGAATATCTTTGCTCCTCAGTGGAGAAATGTTGCCCCATGTTTTTACTCCCAGATAAAATGACTTGTTCACAGTGGGAAGACTCACCCTTGTTCTTCCTTTTCTTCTCCAGGTGTTTCTGGTGAAGTTTCCATCCTGTGAAGGCCTTCTCCTTATCCACATTTTCCACTCTGAGTGGACTTACTCGTTCATGCTAAAATTCCTAGTCCAATGATTTCAGGTCCCTGTTCCAGGCGCCAGTTATTGGGGACCTGGCCTAGATCACCAATCTCCCAAATGAGGGTAGAGTGGAAGCTTAAATAAATGAGACAAGTGGTATGATTTTAGGGCTCCAGGAGGATCAAAGCCCCTTGCAGAGTTCTTGACTCTGAGGCTATCATGAGGGCTAAGACAAAGAGCTTCTCTTGGCCACCTGTATTTATTGACATTATGAACAAAGAGAAGGGATACTGAGGAAAGCATGGGAATTGAGCAGGACCTTGGGAGTCATGTCAAAGACTTCTACAAGTAGTAAATTGTGCCAATTAAGGAGAACTGTCTTATCTCCATGATGACATTTATGGTGGGAGTGAGACTGCAGGAGTGAGATGCCTGCAGCTGTAGTCTCTATCTACTTAATTGATCTTGAAGCCAAATGTCTTCTGCTGTGGCCTTATCTTGCCCCTTAAGGTGTCTCTGGCCTCACAGGCCACTACAGGTCTCAGCAGGACCAGTGATTCATAGAGGTTCACTTACTCTGAATTAGTTCCCATTGCCAGGCCAGGGGTCTAGGCCTAGGAGAGGCTAACAGATAAACATAGAAAGCCAATTATTTATTTGAAATCCTGCTCAGAGCCACTTAGAAGTGGTCCCCAACAACATGTCACTTGTTTCCTCAATAATGGCCCTGGGGAGAAGGGAACCTCAATGCCTTGAATGAATCTGTTTAAGAATTGAGGCCTGGATTGCAGCATCAGTTGTGCCTGATACTTGCCTAATGGAATGAACAGATGAATGAATTGCCTTATGCCACATAACTCTGGAATTTTCCCCAAACAGGCTCAAGCTAAGTGTCTGTGAGAGAACCATTCATTTGGGATAAATTTGGTGTGTGTGCTTCCAGGCATTACAGACACACAGGCCTTAACTCTCAGTTTATGCTGTTAAAAACCTGATTGTGAAGAAACCTCTTTGGAGCCCTGGTGCAGTGGAACACCCTGCAATTTATTTTGTACGTGACTAAGAAGAACTCCAATGGAGAAGTGTACTATTACAAGGAGAATGATCTAATCCACACACAGAAGCCTTAAGCCTACCATAAATGGTGCTTCTCAATTCCCTCCTAGCAGTGAATAGAAGGGGATACATGGTTTTAGCACTGCCCAGGGAAGCTATCCCAGCTTTTTCAGCTTTGCTTCCTTTTCACAACAGAGAAGCAAACCTAACCTCATTCTTCGGTTTCTCTGTTTTTGAGAGAAACTGAGAGGCACATGTTGTACCTCTCAGTTACTTAGGATCCTAGGTAGTTGGAATATGGTGAAGGACCCCAACAGAAAGACACAGCCAGGGGCATGTTATGTGTTTCCCTGATAATATCCCTGAGGATAAGAGAACCTCAATGTCCTGAATGAATCTGCTTAAGAATTGAGGCCTAGACTGTAGCATGAGTTGTGCCTGCTACTTTCTTATATGAATGAATGGATGGATGAATTGCCTTAAGCCAAATCACTGTGGAATGTTGCCAAGCAAAGCCAAGCTCAAGCTAGGTGACCGTGAACAAACCATTCATTTGGAATGAATTTCCTTTGTGTGTTTCTAGGCATTCCAGGCACACAGGCCTTAATTCTCGGTTTTTGCTATTAAAAGGCTGATTGCAAAACCTGCTTGCAGCCCTTATTGGGTGGAACAGCCTGCAACTTATTTCATATATGACTAAGAAGAACTCTAGTGGGGAAGTGTACATTCACAAGGAGAATGGTCTGCCCCACAAACAGAGGCCTGAAACCTACCATAAGTGCTGCTTACCAACTCCTGCCTAGGAGTGAATGGAAGGGAATATATGTTTGTAGCACTGCCCAGGAAAGCTTTCCCAGCTTATGTAGCTTTGCTCTCCATTCAGAAGAGAAGCAAACCTAACCGCATTCTTTGATTTCTCTGTGCTAGAGAGAAACTGAGAGGTGTACTTTGTATCTCTCAGTTGCTTAGGGTCATAGGTAGTTGGAATATGGTGAAGCACCCCAACAAAAACACACAGCCTGAGGCATGTTATGTGTTTCCCTGATAATAAACCTGGGGAGAAAAGAACCTCAATGTCCTGAATGAATCTGCTTAAGAATTGAGGCCTGGATTGCAGCATGAGTTTTGCTTAAGACTTGCCTATAGGAATGAATGGATGGATGAATTGTGTTGTGTCACATCACTGTGGAATTTTCTCATGCAAAGTCAAGCTCAGCATAAGTCTGCATGGGCCAACTATTCATTTGAGTGGAGTTTGGTATATGTGCTTCTAGGCATTACAGGCACACAGGCTTTAATTCTTGGCATTTGTTATTCAAAGGCTGATTGCAAATAAACCTCTTTACAGCCCTGGCGCAGTGGAACAGCCTGCAGCTCATTAAATATATGGCTAAGAAGAATTCCAGGGGAGAAGTGTACATTCACAAAGAGTCATCTGCTCTGCAAACAGAGGCCTGGGACCTACCACAAGTGGTGCCTTCCAATTCCCCCATAAGCGTACATGGAAGGTGATATACCTTTGTAGCATGGCTACAGGGAAACTTCCCCAGCTTAGTCGACTTAGAGATGAGTTCAAACTAGAAAACAGAACCTAGCTGTGTTCTTCATTTGGGGCACTTATGCAAGCAAATGAGAGGCACACATTGAATCTCTGAATTTCCTAGGCTCAAAGGCAATCTGCCTATTTAGAGCTCCGCACCATTTTTAAATGAAGTGCTGGCATGACTTTGTGTGTTTCTGAGGTAGTAGTACCAGGTATAAGAGTACCCCAAGGTAATCAATGAAAGTGCTCAGGAATGAAGCCCTGAATGCTGAGACAGTAGTGCCCAGTACTTCTTAAGAATGAATGGATGGGTAAATTGCATTGTGTCATAGCACCATGGAAGGTGCACCAGCTGAGTCAGGTTCAAGGGATGTCTAAGTGAGCATAGCCTTCATTTGTGAAGACTTTGGCTTGTGTGCTTGTGTGTGGAAAAGGGGCATAAGCCTTCTTTTCATGGTTTTTGCAGGTAAATGGCAGTTTACAAATAAAAGACTTTGCTGCCCTGGTGAGAAGAAACCACCAGCAAATAGTTTTCTGTTTCCCTAAGAAGAACTCCAGGGGGGAAGCATGTCTAAAACTCAGAATGATCCTGCTCTACAGAGGCCTGCAACCTACCACAAGTGATGCCTTCCAATTCCCTCAACGGAGTGTATGGAAGGCGACATACCTTTGTAGCACATCTGCAGGGAAGCTCCCCTTGCTTAGTCAACTTGGAGATAAGTTTAGACTAAAGAACAGAACCTAGCTGTATTCTTCATTTGGGGCACTTATGCAAGCAAATGAGAGTTGCACTTTGAGTTTCTGAGTTTCCTAGGGTCAAAGACAATCTCCATAATTAGAGCTGTGCACCCTTTGTAAAGGAGACCCTGGCATGGCTTTGTATGTTTCTTGGATAGTAGAACCAGGGAGAAGAGTACCCCAAGTTAATCAAATAAACTGCTTAGCAATGAGGCCTTGCATGCTGAAACAGTGGTGCCTGGTACTTCCCCATAAGAAAAAAATGGATGGACAAATTGTATTGTGTCATAGCGCCATGGAACATGCATCCACTAAGTCAGTATCAGTGGAAGTCTAAATGAGCAAAGCCTTCATTTTTGAAGAGTTTGACTTGTGTGCTTGTGTGTACAAAACAGACACAAGGCTTGTTTTCTCAGTTTTTGCAGGTAAGTGGTAGTTTGTGAATAAAAGTCTTTGCTGCCCTGGTGAGAAGAAATTGCATGTGACTAGTTTTGTGTTTCCTTATGAAGAACTCGATTGGAGAAGTGTACCTTCACAAGGAGAATGATCTGCTCTGCAGGGTGAGGCCTGAAGTCTACCACAAGTGATGCTTCCAAATTCCATCCTAGAAGTGAATGGAAGGGGATTTAGGGTTGTACCCCTGCACAAGGAAGCTTTCTCAGATCATTCAGATTTACCACCTGTTCAGAGCAGAGAATGAAACCTGACTGCATTCTTTGGTTTCTCCATTTTTGAGAAAAACTAAGAGGTGCACATTGATTCTCTCAGTTGCTTTAAGTCATAAGTAGTATTAATATGGTGAAGCAACCCATAGAAAGACACAGCATGGTGCATGTTGTGTGTTTCCCTGATAGCCCTGGGGAGAAGAGAACCTCAATATCCTGAATGAATCTGATAAAGAATTGAGCCCTGACTACAGTATGAGTTGTGCCAGATACTTGCCTATAATAATGAATGGATGGACAAATTGCATTGTGACAAATCACCATGGAATTTCCCAAGGAAAATCAGCTCAGACTAAGTCTCAGTGAGATAATCATTCATTTGGTATGAGTTTGGGGTGTATGCTTCTAGGCATTCTATGTGCTCTGGCCTAATTTCTTGGTTTTTCCTGTTAAAAGGCTGATTGTGAATAAACCTCTTTGCTGGCCTGGTGCAGTGGAACAGCCTGCACCTCGCTGTTTATATAACTAAGAAGAACTCCAGTTTGTAAGTGTACATTCACAAGGAGAATGATCTGCTCCTCAGAGAGATGCCTGAAGCCTACCATGAATGGTGCCTTCTAATTCCCCCACAAGACTGAATGTAAAGTGATACACCATTGTGGCACAGCTGCAGGGAAGCTTCCCCAGCTTAGTCAGGTTGGAGATAAGCTCAGACTAGAAAACAGAACCTAGCTGTATTCTTTGTTTGGGGCACTTATGCAAGCGAAAGGCACACATTGAATCTCTGAGTTTCCTAGGGTCAAAGATAATCTGCCTATTTATACTTGTGCACCCTTTTTAAATAAAATGCTGGCATGCCTTTGTGTGTTTCTCAAATAGTAGCAGCAGGGAAAACAGTACCCCAAGGTAATCATTGAAGCTGCTTAGCAATGAGGCTTGAATGCCGAAACAGTGGTGCCTGGTACTTCCCCATAAGAATGAATGGACAGATAAATTGCATTGTGTCATAGCACCATGGAGGGTGCTCCGGCTGAGTCAGGTTCAGGGGGCATCTAAGTGTGTGTAGAATTCATTTGTGAAGACTTTGGCTTGTGTGCTTGTGTGTAGAAAAGTGGCACAAGCCATCTTTTCTCTGTTTTTGCAGGTAAACAGCAGTTTGAAAATAAAAGTCTTTGCTGCCCTGGTGAGAAGGAAGTGCCTACAACTAGTTTTGTGTGTCCCTAAGGAAAACTCCAGGGGGAAGTGTACATACAACTCAAAATGACCCTACTCTACAAACAGAAGCCTGGGACCTACCACAAGTGGTGCCTTTCAATTTCCAAAATGGAGTATGAGGAAGGCAATATACCTTTATAGCACAGCTGTAGGGAAGCCTCTCCAGCTTAGTCAGGTTGGAGATAAGTTCAAACTACAGAATGGAACCTAGCTGTATTCTTCAGTTGGGGCACTTATGCTAGCAAACAAGAGTCGCACATTGAATCTCTGATTTTCCTATAGCCAAAGGCAATTCGCTTATTTATTGCTATGCACCCTATTTAAAAGACTGGCTGGCATGACTATGCATGTTTCTTGGATAGTAGCCCCAGGGAGAAGCATTCCCAAGGTAATCAATGAAGCTGCTTAGCAATGAGGCCTTGAATTCTTAAACAGTGGTGCCCAGTACTTCCCTTTAAGAATCAGTCGATGGATAAATTGCATTGTGTCACAGCACCATGGAAGGTGCACCAGCTGAGTCAGGTTCAGGGGATGTCTAAGTGAGCATAGCCTTCATTTGTGAAGACTTTGGCTTGTGTGCTTGTGTGTAGGGAAGGGGCACAGGCCTTCTTTTCTCAGTTTTTGCAGGTAAACGTCAGTTTACAAATAAAAGGTTTGCTGCCTTGGCGAGAAGAAACTGCTTGCAACTAGTTTTGTGTTTCCCAAAGAAGAACTTTAGTGGAGAAGCGTACCTTCACATGGAAAATGATCTGTTCCACAAACAGAGGCCTGGGACCTACCTCAAGTGGTGCCTTCCAATTTTCCAAATGGAGGGCTTAGATGGCGATATACCTATGTAGCAAGGCTACAAGGAAGCTTCCCCAGCTTAGTGAGCACCAAGATAAGTTCAGGCCAGAGAAAGGACCCTAGGTGTATTCTTCAGATGGGGCACTTACACAAGCAAATGAGAGGGGCACATTGAATCCCTCAGTTTCCTAGGGTCAAAGACAATCTGCGTATTTATAGCTGTGCACCCTATTTAAAAATACGCCAGCATGGCTTTGTGTGTTTCTCGGATAGTAGCCCCAGGGAGAAGCGTCTCCAAGGTAATGCATAAAGGTGCTTAGCAATGAGACCTTGAGTGAAACAGTAGTTGCTGGTACTTCCCCATAAGAAAGAATGAATGGATAAATTGCATTGTGTCATAGCACCATAGAAGGTGACTAGCTGAGTCAAGTTCAGGGAAGTCTAAGTGAGCAAAGCCTTCATTTGTAAAGACTTTATCATGTGTACTTGTGTGTAGAAAAGAAGCACAAGCCTTGTTTTGTCAGTTTTTGCAGGTAAATGGCAGTTTGAAAATAAAAGCCTTTGCTGCCCTGGTGAGAAGAAACTGCTTGCAACTAGTTTTGTGTTTCCCAAAGAAGAACTCTAGTGGAGAAGTGTACCTTCACAAGAAGAATGATCTTCTCTACAAACAGGCCTGAAGCCTACCATAAGTGGTGACTTCCAGTTCCCTTGTAGGAGTGAATGGAAGGGGGTATACAGTTGTAGCACTACCCAGGGAAGCTTGCCCAGCTTATTCAACTTTGCTCCCTATTCAGAGCAAACAAAAGAAACCTAACTTCATTCTTTTGTTTCTCTGTTTTCCACAGAAACTGAGAGGCAAACTTTGTATCTCTCAGTTGATTAGGGTCATAGGCTGTTGGAATATGGCAAAGCACCCCCACAGAAAGACACAGTCTTGGGCAAGTTATGTGTATCCTTGATAATAGCCCCAGGGAGAACAGAACCTCAACACCCTCAATGAATCTGCTTATGATTTGAGGCCTGGCTTGCAGCATGAGTTGTGCCTGATTCTTGCCTATAGGAATGAATGGATGGATGAACTGCACTGTGCAACTTAACTGTGGAATTCCCTCAAGCAAAGTCAAGCTCAGCTTAAGTCTCTGTGGGAAAACCATTCATTTGAGATGAGTTTGGGGTGTGTTCTTTTAGGGATTACCAGCACATAGGCCTTGTTTCTTGGTTTTTGCTGTTCAAAGGCTGATTGTCAGTAAACCTCTTTGCAACCCTGGTGCAGCGGAAAGGCCTGCAACTCATTGTGTATATGACTAAGAAGAACTGCAATGGAAAAATGTACCTTCACAAAAGGAAAGATCTGCTCCACAAATAGAGGCCTAAACCCTACCATAAGTGGTGCTTTCCAATTCCCTCCTAGGAGTGAATAGAAGTGGTTATATATTTGTAGCACTGCCCAAGGGAGCTTCCCCAGCTTTTTCAGCTTTGCTCCCCATTCAAAACAAAGAAAAGAACCCAAACACATTCTTTGGTTTCTCCTTTTTTGAGAGAAATTGAGAGGTGCACTTTGTAACTTTTGGTTGTGCAGGGTCATAGTTAGAATATGGCAAAGCGGGGACTTCCTGCAAGATGGCCACCCAGATAACACTGCAGTAGGGAGACTCCCTGAATATACCATCCAAGTGCTGGAATATAAAATAATATAATAACAGAGAGAAGGAAAAAAGAGGGAGATGGGTCCTCTGGACCCAAGAAGAATCTAAAACGAGAACTGTAACCCACAGAAAGAGTAAAAAAAAAAGAAATAAACAAAGGCAGAGACCAGCAGCACCTCGGACCAGAGTTGAATTCAATTAGCGCTGTGACCCAAACTGAGAAGGTGCGATTGGGGTGCTGGCGATAGGTGGTCAAATTCCTACAGCTGCAGCGGGGATGGCAGAGGAGGCATCGATTGTGGAGCAGGGCGGTTGCTAGCAGGGGAGTGAGTGAACCTGGCAGCCCCCAGCCCCCCACCCCCCAACTCCTGAGGGAGAGCGAGGGACAGGCATCCATCTTGAGACTGGAACTGTACCTAATTAGGCACAATTCCTGGAAGGTCTTGGCAGAATCTGCTCAGGCGCCCTGGGGGTGATAGGGGAAGTTTGGCAGATGGCCCGGTATGGGTTCACAGGGAGCAGCCCTATCCTCCCGCACTGCAGCAGACATCCGCAGAGCAGAGGCGGGCTGGGGAAACACAGTGGGCCAACACGGGCTCTCAGCTGAGCCCAGGAAAATGCCAAGACAGAAAGGTAGAGGGCGCTCTCTGGATTCCGATACAAGCAGCACAAACCCAGATGATGCAAAGGCAGACAAGGTCAGGAGTCCAAAAATTAAACTCTCAGAGGATATAACAACTGAAGCGGGGAGACAACTCCATGAAGCTATGAAAGAAATTATAGCGGCACTGTTAGCCCAACTGAGAATTGAAATGAAATACATAATAGGGGAATTGCTCAGTGCCTCTAAAGGAAACATAGCTGGAAAGGTGGAGGATGGAAAATCAAAGGAAATTGAAAATGAAACAAATAAAGACCTAGAACGCATTAATCAGATTCAGAGAGACTACCAGGATATCAAAGACTCCAATAAAAGTTGGCAGAACCACTTGAAGGAAACTAAGGATAGACTTTTATATCTGGAAGAAAGAATGGAAGCCTGGGAGAGAGAAAGGAGACACTTTCTCAAGATAATTAGAAATCTGGAAGTGGCAGTGCAATGACTGCAAGACAACCCAAGGAAACATAACTTACGAATAAAAGGTGTGAGTGAAAAAGCAGGGGTAAATACAAATCAAATTAAAAGACTACAGAAATAATTTCAGAAAACTTCCCAACCATAGGAACACGAAGAGACTTTCAGATAACTGAAGCATATAGAACTCCAGCTAAACTTGACCAAAACAGGCCTACACCCAGACATATAATAATCAAGATTCCAGAAATTCAACACAAAAACATAATATTAAAAGCTATTAGAGAAAAGAGACAGATTACCTACAAAGGAAGGCCCATCAGAATCACGACAGACTTCTCAACACAAATCATCAGGTCAAGAAGTGCTTGGAGTGAAATATTTCAAGCCCTGAAGGAAAATAACTTCCAACCCAGATTAATGTACCCTGCAAAATTATCTTTTAAAATCAACGGAGAAACAAGATACTTCCACGACAAAGAACAACTAAAGGAATTTATGACAACTGAGCCAACCCTACAGAGAATACTGAAGGACATTCTAGAGAGAGATAAAGAAGTCCACAGCTCCAGAAAAAGCAACAGAGATACCACCAAGCAGGGCAGACAAATGAATAATCCATTAATGGGATTTAAGTCCAGTATTGTTTTCAATGAGCTGTTTAGTTTAATCCTATTCTACCTTGACCGGCCTATCTTCATCATAAATGATGGCAAAGACAGCTATTGTAAAGATAACAAAATTTATAAGGGTAGCCTTCAGTGATATATGATCACCCTGCATCAAAACCAGGTATTACTTTCACTGCTCTGTTCTGATGGATTTTAACCTATCTTAGTATGATTATGTTACAACAGATGATATAGGCAATTGCCTTGAAGCTAACATGAGGCATTATAGAAATCAATGTTGCATTACTATGTATTGCCTCCATTATCTTATTTGTTATTGGTTTTATTCAGTACTATTTCATTCGACTATATTTGGCCAATTGGTAAGCGCATTTAGTTTGAAGACAATAAGAGGTACTACAAGGGGAACCGAGGAAGGAAGGTATAGAAAAAAGACATAGTTTTATATAAGGGTATTCATAAGATAGTTTAAAAGTCTATACTACTAAATGCATTAACTGGCGAGAGAGAACAGTTGATATTCATAAGACCAGATCAATCCTACATGTCTTTACCTGTCAATCTGAACAGTCCCCTTAATGGCAACAATATACAATGTTGCAACCACTGTAAAATTCCAACCATCTAAATTACTAAACCTATAATTTTGCAGTATTGGATATGTTGTTGCTGTTTGCTGATCTCTTCAGTTTTTTGTTTCTCTAATGTATGACCATTCTTTTATGCTTTATTGGTTTCACTCTGAACTGTTTCGCTTGGTTATGTTAGACCTGATGTTATGGGTAGTTATTTCAATAATAACAAGAGGTATTCTAAGGGGAAAGGAAGGAAGAGAAAAGGAAAAAGACATAAATTTATAAATATGCATAAATAAGACAGTTTAAAAAAATGTATTGCTAAATACAATAGCTATTGAAAAAGAAAAGTTAATATACCTGAATTGATAAATCTTACATGTCTATATCTGTCAATATGATGAACCCCTATGAAGGTAACAATATGCAATATTGTAACTACTGTCAAACTTCAACCACTTCAGTGTGTAAACCTACAATGTTATCGTATCAGATCTGTTGTTGTTGTTTGTCTGTCTTTTTTGATTTTTGTTTCTATCTTCTGTATCTATTTTCTCTTAAATAAAAAAAAAGAATATGGCAAAGCACTCCAAAAAAAAGTTACTGCTTGGGGCATGTGTTTTGTTTCCCTCATAATATCCCTGAGAGAAGAGAACCTCAATGTCCTGAATGAATCTGCTTAAGAATTGAGATCTGGATTGCAGCATGAGTTGTGCCTGCTACTTGCCTATAGGAAGGAATGGATAGATGAATTGCATTGTGCCACATCACTGTGGAATTTCCCCAAGCAAAGTCAAGCTGAACCTAAGTCTCCATGGGCAAACTGTTTATATGAGATAAGTTTTGGGTGCATGCTTCTAAGCATTTCATGTGCACAGGCCTTATTTCTCGGTATTTGTGGTTCAAAGGTTGATTGCAAATAAACATGTTTTCAGCCCTGGTGTGGTGGAACAGCCTGCAACTTGTTGTTTATATGACTAAGAAGAACTTCAATGGAGAACTGTAAATTCAGAATGAGAATTGTCTGCTCCACAAACAGAGGCCAGGGACCAACCACATGTGGTGCCTTCTAATTCCATAAGTGTGCGTGGAAGGTGATATTTCTTTGTACAGCACAGCTGCAAGGAAACTTCCCCAGCTTAGTTAGCTTGGAGATAAGTTCAGACTTGAGAACAGAACTTAACTGTATTCTTCAGTTTGGACACTTATGCAAGCAATCTTACTATTTAGTTTCCAAGGTAAAAGGCAATCTGACTATTTAGAACTGTGCACCCTTTTTAAATGAAATGCAGGCAGGGCTTTGTGTGTTTCTGAGATAGTAGAACCAGGAAGAAGAGTACTTCAAGGTAATCAATGAAACTGCTTAGGAATGAAGCTCTGAATGCCTAAACAGTGGTGCCCAGTAATTCCCCTTAAGAATGAATGAATGGATAAATTGCATTGTGTCATAGCACGGTGGAAGGTGCACCAGCTGAGTCAGGTTCATGGGATGTCTAAGTGAGCATAGCCTTCATTTGCGAAGACTTTGGCTTGTGTGCTTGTGTGTAGGAAAGGGGCATAGGCTTTCTTTTTGCAGTTTTTGCAGATAAATGGCAGTTTACAAATAAAAGGCTCTGCTGCCCTGGTGAAAAGAAACTGCCAGCATAGTTTTGTGCTTGCCTAAGAAGAACTCCAGGGGGGAAGTGTACATATAACTCAAGATGATCCTGTTCTACAGTCAGAAGCCTACTACTAATTGGGCCTTTCAATTTCCCAAATGGAATGCGTGGAAGGCAATGTACCTTTGTAGCACATCTGCAGGGAAGCTTCCTCAGCTTAGCTTGGAGATAAGTTCAGACTTGAGAATGGAGCCTTGCTGTATTCTTCTGTTGGGGCACTTATGCAAGCAAATGAGAGTTGCACATTGAATCTCTGAGTTTACTAGAGTCAAAGGCAATCTGCCTATTTAGAGCTGTGCACCCTTTGTAAGGGAAACCCTGGCATGATTTTGTATGTTTTTCAGAGAGTAGAACCAGGGAGAAGAGTATCCCAAGTTAATCCATGAAACTGCTTAGCAATGAGGCCTTGCAAGCCAAAACAGTAGTGCCTGGTACTTCCCCACAAGAATGAAAGGATTGATAAATTGCATTATGTCATAGTACCATGGAAGGTGCACCAGCTGAGTCAGGTTCAGTGGAAGTCTAAGTGAGCATTGCCTTCATTTGTGAAAACTTTGGCTTGTGTGTTTGTGTGTAGAAAAGGGACACAGACATTCTTTTCTCAGTTTTTGCAGGTAAATGGCAGTTTGTGAATAAAAGCCTTTGCCACCCTGGTGAGAAGAAACTGCCTGAAACTAGTTTTCTGTTTCTTTGAGAAGATCTTCAGTAGAGAAGTGTACCTACACAAGGAGAATGATCTGCTCCACAAACAGAGGCCTGAAGAGTGCCATAAGTTGTGCTTTCCAATTTCCACATAGGAGAGAATGGAAGGGGATATACTGTTTGAGCACTACCCAGGGAAACTTCCCCAGCTTATTGAATTTTGCTCCCTACTCAGAACAGAAAACAAAACCTAACTGCATTCTTTGGTTTCTCCATTTTTGAGAGAAACTGAGTGGTGCACTTTATATCTCTCTGATGCTTTGGGTCATAGGTACTTTGAAGATGGGGAAGCACCCCCATAGAAAGACACAGACTGGCATATATTGTGTGTTTCCCTGATAATACCCATGGGGAGAAGAGAACCTCGATGTCCTGCATGAATTTGCTTAAGAATTAAGGCCTGGATTGCAGCATGAGTTGTGCCTGATACTTGCCTTTAGAAAGGAATGGATGGATGAATTGCCTTGTGCCACATTACTGTAGAATTTCCCCTAGCAAAGTCAAGCTCAAACTAAGTGTCAGTGAGCAATCCATTCATTTGGGATGAGTTTGGGGTGTGTACTTCCAGGCATTGCAAGCGCACAGAACTTCTTTCTCAGTTTTTGCTGTTAAAAGGCTGACTGTGAAAAAACCTCTTTGCAACTCTGGTGCAATGGAGAAACCTGCAACTCGTTGTGTACATGACTGAGAAGAACTCCATTGTGGAAGTGCACATTCACAAGGAGTGTGACCTGCTCTACAGATGAAGGAAGGCAGCCTATCATATGTGGTGGTTCCCAATTCCCATCTAGGTGTGGATGGGGACATACGTTTGCAGAACTTCATAGGGAAGCATCCCCAGCTTATTCAGCTTTGCAATGTGTTCAGAACAGATGGCAAACCCTAAATGCAGTCTGTGCTTTCTCTGTTTTTGAGAGAAAGTGGGAGGTGCACTATGTGTCTCTGTTGCTTTCAGTCATAGGTAGTGTGAATATGGTGAAGATCCCCCATCAAAAGATATGGACTTTGGTATGTTCTGTCTTTCCCTGATAATAGCCCTGGGAAAAAGAGGACCTGTATGTCCTGAATAAATCTACTTAAGAATTGGGACTATATTGCAGCATGAATTTTTACTGATATTTGCATATAATGAATTCATGGATACATTGGGTTGCACCACATTACTGTGGAATTTCTCCAAGCAAAATCAAGCTCAGACTAAGTCTAAGTACACAAACCGTTCATTTGGGAAAAGTTTGATGTGTGTGCTTGTAGGCATAGTAGGTGTAAAGCCTTATTTCTCAGTTTTTGCTGTTAAAAGGATGATTGCAAATAAACCTCTTTGCAGGCCTGGTGCAATGGAGCAGCCTTCAACTTGCTGTTTATATGACTAAGAAGAAATCCAATGCAGAAGTGTACATTCACAAGGAAAATTTTCTGCTCCATAGCCAGAGGCCTGAATCCTAAAATTGGTGGTGTTTCCAAATCCCTCCTAGGAGTTAATAGAAGGGGATATATGGTTGAAGCACTGTTAAGGGAAGCTTCCCTGTGTTATTCTGCCTTGCTACCTGTTACAAACAGAGAAAAAACCTAACAGCATTCTTTGGTTTCTCCATTCTTGAGAGGAAATGAGAGGCACACTTAAATTTTCTCACAAACTTTGGGTCATAGGTAGTTTAAATATGGTGAAGCACCCAAATAGAAAGACACAGTGTGGGATATGTTGGGTGCTTCTCTGATAACAAGCACAGGGAGATGAGAACCTCAACACACTGAATGAATCTGCTTAAGAATTGAGACCTGTATTGTAGTATTAGCTATGCCTGATACTTGCCTATAGGAATGAATGTATGGACATATTGCATTTTACGACATAACTGTGGAATTTCCCCAAGCAAAGTCAAGTTCAAGCTAAGTCTCAATGAGCAAACCATTCAATTGGGATGAGTCTGGTGTGTGTGCTTGTTGGCATTCTAGGCACACAGGATTTCTTTCTCAGTTTTTGCCGTTAAATGGCTGATTGCAAACAAACTTCTTTGCAGCCCTGGTTCAGTGTAGCAGCCTGCAACTAGTTGTGTATATGACTCAGAAGAACTCCAGTGTAAAAGTATACACTCATTAGGAAAATGATCTTCTCCTCAGACAGAGGGCTGAAGCCTAAAATAAATGGGGCTTTGAAGTTCCCTCCTAGGGGTGAATGGAAGGGTATATAATGTTGGAGCACAGCCCAGGGAAGCTTCCCCAGCTTATTAAGCATTACTGCCTGTTCAGAACAGAGAACAAAACCTAACCTCATTCTTTGGTTTCTCCATTTTTAGAAGAAACTGAGAGGAACACTTTGATTCTGTCAGTTGCTTTGGGTCATAGGTAGTATTTATATTATGAAGCACTCAGAAAACAAAGGCACAGTCTTTGATATGTTGTGTGCTTCCCTGATAATAGCCCCAGGGAGAAGAGAACCTCAGTGTTCTCAATGAATCTGCTTAAGAATCGAGGCTTGTACTACAATATGAGTTGTGCTGGATACTTACCTATAGAAAAGAAAAGATGTATACATTGCATTCTGCCTCTTCACTGTGGAATTTCCCCTAAGCAACGTCAAGTTCAGACTAAGTCTCACTGGGCAAATGATTCTTTTGTGATGAGATTGCAATGTGTGCTTGAAGGCATTCCAAGCTCTAGGGGCTTTTTTTCTCATTCTTTTCTGTTAAAAGGCTGATTGCAAATAAACCTCTTTGAAACCTTGGTGCAATGATGCAGCCTGCCACTTATTGTGTATATGACTGAGAAGAACTCCAGAGGAGAACTGTGCACTCATAAGGAGAATGATCTGCTCCACAGACAGAGGACTGGAGCCTACTATAAGTGGTTGTTCCCAATTCCCTACTAGGAGTGAATGGAAGTGGATATGCACTTGTAGCACTGCCCAGGGAAGCTTCCCCAGCTTATTCAGCTTTGCAACCTGTTCAGAACAGAGAACAAAGCCTACCCAAATTCTTTGATTTCTCCAGTTTTAAGAGAATCTGAGAGGCACACTTTGTATCTCTCAGTTGCTTTGGGTCATATGTAGTTTAAATATGCTGAAGCAAAACCATAGAGAGAAACAGCCTGGTGTCTCTTGTGTGTTTCCCTGATAATATACCCTGGAAGAAGAGAACTTCAATGTCTTGAATGAATCTGCTTAACAATTGAGGCCTGGGTGGCAGTATGAGTTGTGCATACTTGCCTAAGGAATTAATGGATGGGTAAATTGCATTGTGCCACATCACTGTGGAATTTTCCCAAGCAACATCAAGCTCAAGCTAAATCTCAGTGAGCAAACTGTTCATTTTTGTGGTGTGCTTGGAGGCTATCCAGGTGCACAGGCCTTATTTATCATTTTTGTTGATAAAGGCTGATTGCAAATAAACCTGGTTGTAGCCCTGGTGTGATGGAGCAGCCTGCAACTAGTTGTATATATGACTAAGAACTCCAGGGCAAATGTGTACAGTGAAAATGAGAGTAATCAACTCCACAGACAGAGACCTGAAGCCTGCAATAAGTGGTCCTTCCCAATTCGCTCCCAGGAGTGAATGGAAGGGGATATACTATTGTAGCACTGCACTTGGAAGCTTCCCCTGCTTATTCAGCAATGTTACCTGTTCATAACAGAGAACAAAACCTATCCACATTGGTTTCTCCATTTTTGAGAGAATTTGAGAGGGACACTTTGTATCTCTTAGTTGCTTTAGGTCATAGTTTGAATATGGTGAAGCACCCCCATAGAAAGACACAGACTGGCATCTGTTGTGTTTTTCCCTGATAATATCCATGGGGAGAAGAGAATCTCAAGGTTCTGAGTGAATCTGCTTAAGAAGTGAGGCCTGGACTGCAGTATGAATTGTATCTCTTAGTTGCCTATAGAAATGAATGGATGGATAAATTGTGTTGTGCCACATCACTGAGGAACTTCACCAAGCAAAGTCAAGCTTAGCCTAAATCTCAGCGAGGAAATCAGTCATTTGGGATGAGTTTGGGGTGTGTGCTTGTAGGTATTGTAGACTAACAGGCCTTATTTCTCACTTTTTGTCATTATAAGGCTGATTGCACATAAACCTCTTTGCAACCCTGTTGCAATGGAGCAGCATGCTACTCGTTGTGTGTATGACTAAGAAGAACTCCACTGGAGAAGTGTACATTCACAAGGAGAATGATATGTTCCACAAACAGATGCCTGAAGCCTACCATAATTGGTGCTTCCTGATTCCCTCCTAGGAGTGAATGGAATGGGATATAGAGGTGGAGCACTACTCAGGGAAGCTTCCCCAGCTTATTCAACTCTTCTACCTGTTCAGAACAGGTAACAACACCTAACCACATTCTTTGGTTTCTTCAATTTGAGAGAATTTGAGAGATGCAGTTTGTATTTTTGCTTTGGTTCATAGTCAGTTTGAATATGGTGAAGCTCCCCCATCAAAACACACAACGTTGGTTATCTTGTTCATTTACCTGATAATATCCCTGGGAAGAAGAGAACCTCAATGCCCTGAACAAATCTCCTTAAGAATTCAGGCCAGAATTGCAGTATGAGGTTTGCCTCATACTTGCCTATCATAATTGATGGATGGATAAATTGCATAGGGTCATGTAGGTGAAGAGTTTCCCCCAGCAAAATCAAGCTCAGACTAAGTCTCAGTGAGCAAACTGTTCATTTGGGATGAGTTTGGTGTTTGTGCCTGTATGCATTGCAGGCACTAAGGTCTTATTTATTATCTTTTGTTGTTGAAAGGATGATTGCAAATATACCTCTTTGCAGTCCTGGTGAAATGGAGCACCCTGCAACTCGTTGTTTATATAACTAAGAAGAACTCCAGTACAGAAGTGTACATTCACAATTAGAATGAGCTGTTCCACAGACAGAGGCCTGAAGCCTATCATATGTGGTGCTTCCCAATTACCTCATAGGAGCCAATGAAAAGGAATATACGGTTGGAGCTTGATGCAAGGCAGCATCCCCAGTTTTTTCATCTTTGTACCTGTTCAGAGCAGACAAAAAATTCTAACCATGCTCTTTGGTTTCTCCATTTTTGAGAGAAACTTAGAATCGCACTTTTATTCTCTCAGTTGCTTTCATAGTTAGTTGGAGTATGGTGCATCCCTATAGAAAGACACAACCAGGGGTATGTTACATATTCCCCTGATAATAGCCCCAGGGAGAAGAGAACCTCCATGTCCTAGGTGAATTGGCATAAGAATTGAGGCCTGGGTTGCACTATGATTTGAGCCTGATACTTGCATTTAGGAATGAATGGGTGTATATATTGTGTTGTGCCACATCACTGTGGAATTTTTTCAAGCAAAGTCAAGCTTAGGCTAATTCTCAGTGAGGAAACCATTCATTTGAGATGAGTTTCAGGTGTGTGTTTGTAGGCATTCCAAGAGCTCTGGCCTTATTTCTTGGTTTTTGCTGGTAAACGGCTGATTGCGAATAAATATCTTTGCAGCCCTGGTGCAAGGGAGCAACCTGCTACTCATTGTGTATATGACAAAGAAGAACTCTAGTGGAGAAGTGTACATTCACAAGGAGAATGATCAGATCCACAGACAGAGGCCTGAAGCCTTCCATAAGTGGTGTTTCCCAGTTCCCTCCTAGATGTGAATGGAAGGGGACACATGATTGTAGCCCTGCTCAATGAAGCTTCCCAAGCTTATTCAACTTTGCTCCCTGTTCAGCACAGAGAAAAAAACCTAAGCACATTCTTCATTTTCCCCGTTTTTGATAGAAACTGGGTGGTGCACTTTGAATCTCTCAGTTGCTTTGGTTCATAGGTAGTTGGAATATGGTGAAACACCACCATGACAAACAGATCCAGGGTATGTTGTGTGTTTCCCTGATAGTAGCCACAGGGGGAAGAGATATTCAATGTTTTGAATGAATCTGCTTAAGAATTGGGGCCTGGATTGCAGCATGAGTTTTGCCTTATAATTGCCTATAGGAATGAATGGATGGATGGATGCATCGCGTTGTGCCACATCACTGGGAATTTCTCCGAGCAAAGTCAAGCTCAGGCTAAGTGTTCATGAGCAAACCATTCATTTGAGATGAGTTTGGGGTGTGTGCTTCCAGGCATTAAGTGCGAGTTCTGTTGTTCAAGGGTGTGAGTACGTGGCAGGTCTTAGAGGTTGCAAGTTCTGCCCAGCAAGGAGTAAGGCACTGGCACTTTACCCTGGGGGCTTGCCCAGTCTTGCCCTATGCCCCAGAGTCTCTCAACTCCTCGCAGCCAAACTCAAACTTCTGGTGGTGCCACACTATGGGGAGTGCTCTGCCTACATCCTGGGTACTGCAGATTCTGATCCCCACCCAGTAAGGTGGTAGGTCCAGTGACACACCTCAGGGGTGCATCTCTGATAGCCACCTGGTTTGTAGAGGCTCTAAGCACTACACAGCCAGGTACTAGGACCCAGCAACAAGCTCCTGGTGTGTGGCCCTGCTAGCTACAGGGAGTATACAAACTTTGTCCAGCCCAGCGCCCCAGAGCAACCCAACAAAGTACATCAGAGGAACAGATGGCCAGCCTCACAGACCACAGAGCCCAAGGATCCAGTGTGATAGCCTGACAGTGTGCCCTGGCTAGCCATGGAGATATTGCAGGATTGAAGCTCTACCGAGCACAGTGCTCTAGTGCAATCCATTGGGAGGCTCCCTGTGCAGCTACACAAGTCACAATAGAAAATGACAAAATGAAAAACCAAGAGGCAGTCTCAATCCCCCAGCCCACTGAGAACAAACCCAAGAGACAGTGAAATGGAAGACACTGGGAATCACACAACTGAACTTTCTGAAATGATAGCAACTGAAGTAAAGAAACAACTTCATGAAGCTAGAGGATGTGAATAATGAATACTACGTAAGGGTAAAGAACAACTCAAAGAGCAAAGGTAACTGGGAAGAGAAAGGGTGGAAAGAGAAAAGGAAAGAGGAGAAGATATGAACCTGTATATATGTATATGTAAGATGACTGAAATGAACACACTGTTGAATCTATTCGTTATTGAGAAAGAACAGTTAACACTCATATGATTGGATTGATTTTGCATGTCTATATCTGTTAATGTAAGTAACCATTTTAAAGATAATGATACACAATATTGCAACCATTGTCAAGTTTCTGTCATCCAATTTTGCAGACCTGCAATGTTACTGTTGTGTATTTACTCTAGTCGTTTGTTTGTCTCTTTTATTTGTTGTTTTTGTTTTATGTCTTTTTTTTCTGTTTTTATTCACTAAAATAAAAAAAATGAAGCTAGAGGAACTCAAATCAGAAATAATCTCTCAGTTAATAAATGAAATGACAGTCATTATGAAAGAAATATTGAGTGTATCTAAAGATCAAGATAAAAAATAGAAGAACATAAGAAAATGATGGAAACTTTGAAAGAACAATATAAGACACAAACAGAATGCATGAAACAGATTTAAAGGAAATTCAGGAAATGAAATATTTCATTGAAAGTTGGCAAAACTGCTTGAATGAAGCTAAAGATAGGCTCTCAGACCTTGAAGATAACATGGAAGCTTATAATCACGAAAGACAAGATCTCTTGGAAATAACAAGGAACCAGGAAACAACACTGCAACAGCTGCAAGACGATGCCAAGAGAAATAACATAGACCAGACTGGAGTGGCACAGACTCAGACCAGGAAGTAAATGAACTGCCCTCTGGGGTCCTGACCTCGGGACCCTGGAGGAGAACAAGAAGGGCCTCTCGTGGGGTGTGAGCTGCTCAGGCACCGATCAAGATGTAAATGAACTGCCTTCTGGGGTCCTGACCTCGGGACCCTGGAGGAGAATGAGAAGGTTCCCTTCCGGGGCCCGGCCCACCGGACTGGAGTGGCACAGACTCAGACCAGGAAGTAAATGAACTGCCCTCTGGGGTCCTGACCTCAGGACCCTGGAGGAGAACAAGAAGGGTCCCTTGTGGGATCTGAGCCACTCAGGCACTGATCAAGATGCAAATGAACTGCCTTCTGGGGTCCTGACCTCAGGACCCTGGAGGAGAACGAGAAGGGTCCCTTCTGGTGCCTGGCCTGCTGGACCAGAGTGGTGCAGACTCAGACCAGGAAGTAAATGAACTGCCCTCCGGGGTCCTGACCTTGGGACCCTGGAGGAGAACTAGAAGGGCCACTTGTGGGGCCCGAGCCACTCAGGCACGGATCAAGATGCAAATGAACTGCCTTCTGGGGTCCTGACCTCAGGACCCTGGAGGAGAACGAGAAGGGCCCCTTCCGGGGCCCACTGGACTGGAGGGGCACCAGTGCATGGGCTTGGAATCAGGGACAAATACACTCCCCACCCCGTCAACAACCTGCTGTTTCAGAGGTCTGGCTAATTTGATAGCATCCAAGGAACATCAACCAACTTTTTGCTAGTATTGTTTAGTAGATCTTACAGGCCTCTGGGCAGCAACCCGAGCATCTCTATGGAAGGTGACAGCAGGCAATGTAGCAAGTACAGGGGATTCTCTTCTGTCTTACCTTTGAGGCCCAATATGGTTCTCTCTCTTTTGCTTTACTCCGATCATCATTATTATTATTAATAAAATTAAAACAAAATTATGTGAAAAAAAGAGAAAGATTAATAGACATCAATGAAAAAGCAAAGGCCAATATTAATGACCTGCAAAGACTATTTGCAGAAGTAATAGCAGAAAATTTTCCAAACATGGCAAGTCAATTTGGTATACAGGTAAGTGAGACACACAGAACCCCAATTAACCATAAGAAAAATAAATCTTCACCCAGACATATAACTAGAGTATCAGAAATACAGCACAAGAACAAAATGCTGTCAGAGAAAAGAAACACATCACCTATGAAGGAAAGCCTATCAGAATCACAGCAGACTTCTCAATACAAATCTTCAAGTCAAGAAGAGCTTAGAGTGAAGTATTTCAAATCCTGAAAGAAAACAACTTTCAACCAAATTGATGTATCCTTCAAGACTATCTTTAAAACCCAGCACTCGGGAGGCTGAGGTAGGAGGAGTGTTGTGAGTTCAAGGCCAGCTTGGGCTACAATGCAAGTGCAAGGTCGGCCTGAGCTGCATAGTGCGACCCTGCCTTAAAAAGAAAACTAGGGCCAGGAGTTTGGCTCAACAGCTTAAGCGCCTGCCCTGGCAGGTGCGAGGTTGTGAGTTTGATCCCTGGGGATGCAAAAAAAAAAAAAAAAAAAAAGACTATCTTTAAAAACGGGTGGAGAAATAAAATGCTTCCACGACAAAGAACAACTAAAGAAATCTATGGCCACTAAAGCAACACTAAAAAGAGTACTGAAAGACACTCTAGAAAGAGACAAAGATAACTACAATCCTAAGAACAACAACAAAAGGAAACCACTAAGCATGGCAAACAATTAAACAGAAAATGAAACTGGGATCCTATCTTATTAAAAAGTTTTTGCATGTCAAAGGAAATCTCCAACAGAGTGAAGAGAAAACCCACAAATTGGGAAAATATCTTAGCCAATTGTCCATCAGACAAAGGACTTCTATCTAAAACATATAAAGAATTAAAAGAAATCAGGCCCCTAAAATTCAAGGACCCAATCCAAAAATGGGCATCTGAGATGAATACACTCGTCTCAGAGAAAGAAATACAAATGGCAAATAAATATATGAAAAAATGTTCAACATCAATGATCACTCAGGAAATGCAAATTAAAACAACACTGAGATTCCATCTCACTCCAGAAAGAATGGCCAAGATTAAAAAATCAACCAACAATAAATGCTGGAGGGGCTATGGGGTAAAAGGAAATCTACTCCACTGTTGGTGGGAGTATAGAATGGTGCAACCACTGTGGAAGTCAGTGTGGAGATTCCTCAAGAAGCTAGGATCAGAGATCCCATTCAACCCAGCTATCTCTCTCTGAGCATTTTCCCAGAAAAAATTGAAAACATCATACCACAGTGATATCTATACACCCATGTTTATAGCAACACAATTTGTAGTAGCCAGATCTTGGAAACAACACAAGTGCCCATCAATCAAAGACTGGATAAAAAAGATGTGGTATTTTTATACAATGGAGTACTGCTCAGCTATTAAGAAAGATTGCATTGAGACTTTTAGAAGTAAATGATCACGACTTGAGACCATACTCATAAGTGAGATAAATCAAACCCACACGTGTAAATACCGTATTGTCTCCCTAGTGTAAGAAACTGAAAAAGTATATATGATCCAAAATCTATAATAAATACTATGAAAGGGTAAAAAACAGCTCAAAGAGCAAAAGTAACTGGGAAGAGAAAAGGGGGAAAGAGGGAAGGGGAAAGGAAATGATATAAATCTGTATATATGTATATGTAAGATAACTAAAATGAACACACTGCTGAACGTATTCGTTATTGAGAAAGAACAATTAATACTGATACGATTAGATCAATTTTACATGTCTATATCTGTTAATGTAAACAACCATTATAAAGATAACGATACACAATATTGCAACCATTGTCAAGTTTCTATCATCCTGTTTTGTAAACCTGTAATGTTACTGTTGTGCATTTACTCTAGTCTTTTGTTTGCCTGTTTTGTTTTTTGTCTTTGTTATATATGTCTTTTTTTCTTTTCTTCTGCTTAAATAAAAAAAAACTGAAAATGAAGAGAACCAATGACAGAAAATAACATGACAGGGATGAGTCAGTACATATCAGTTATATCAATCAATGTAAATGGTCTCAACTCACCAACAAAAAGAAACAGACTGGCAGAGTGGATTAAGAAACAAAATCCAACTATATCCTGTGTACGAGAAACACATTTAACTCAAAAGAAAAATCACAGATGAAAAATCAAAGGTTGGAAAACAATACTGCATGCAACAGGAACCCAGAGAAAAGCAGGTGGAGCTATTATGTTTGCAGGCACTGTGAACTTCAAACCAGAGTGATCAAAAGAGATAAAGAAGGTCACTACATACTTTTTTTTAAATTTTATTTGAGTGAAGAAAAGCAAAACAAACAAAAACAACAACAACAACAAAAAAAGACGACATATATAGTAAAAACAACAAGCAAAAGAGACAAGCAAATGACTAGAGTAAATACACAACATTGCAGGTTTACACAACCGGTAGATAGAAGCTTGACAATGGTTGCAATATTGCGCATCGTTATCTTTAAAATGGTTTCTTACATTAACAGATATAGACATGCTAGATTGATCTAATCATATGAGTATT
>RJWM01019581.1:0-38688 GCA_004363535.1 Dasyprocta punctata | reverse complement strand
AAAAAAAACTAGTGAAAATTTAAGTAGAAGGTCTTTATCTCAACCCAATAAAAATATCTATGACAAACCAACAGCCAACACCATGCTAAATGGTCAAAAAACTATCACTCTAAGACCAGTAACAAGACAAAGATGCCCACTGTCACCACTCCTATTCAACATAATTCTGGAAACATTAGCCAGAGCAATTAGACTAGAGAAAGAAATAAAAAGAATATTGATACAAAAGAAGCAAGTTATATTATAATTATTTACTGATAACATGATACTCTATATAGAAAACTTCCAAAACTCCACCAAAAGAATTCTAGAGTTAATAACCAAATTTGGCAGTATAGCAGGGTACAAGGTCAACATTCAAAAATTAATAGCATTCCTGCACATGAATGGCAAACTTATTGAGGGAGAAATCAGGAAAACAACACAATAGCATTAAGAAAAAAGTTAGAAATACTTTATAATACACCTGAATTCTCTAGGATAGCCCCAGTTCCAATAATCATTGTAACACACATGACCTGAGATAGACAGAGACAGACAGACAGACGGATAAATGGAGAGACAGACAGAGAGAGGAAGTTTTCTTTTTTCCCTACACTATGTTCTAAAACTCTCTGTGGTTTATGTCGTTGAATTTATATATAATGTCTTTCATGTTTTTCCCTTTCTTTCATCCAATAAAACAAGTTATTTTGGAGTTTTGCACCTCAACAGATTGGTTAAGTTTTGAATTTTTCTCTCAATCTATATTCTCTGTCTTCTCTCCTTCACGTGATTTATCTCCTTGCTCCAAATTTTCCACGTCCCTGCCCCAGCCTGTGTCTGATACTCACTGCCGCTTACAGCATAACCCAAGCCAGCCTTCCCAATCACACCTCCCCCTGCATTCCTCTGAAAGAGGAAAGAAACTGGATCCCATCTGATGTTTCATTTTCAAAGCTCCTCTGAGTCTGTATGCTCGTGAAGCCCCTTATCTGGTTTTAAAGACCTATAAACCATTTGGTGGAAATTTTTGAAGTCTGTTAAAATGCACATGTTTGGCCCAAAAATCTGGTTTCATTGCCAATTTGTAGAGCTAAGAGACAGGGAGGGAGAAAGGCATATCTCTGAATTGAGTGCATGTGTTGGAGATGTTACAGAATCACCTCCCATTTGATTAGTTTTGAGATCGTTCAGTTTGGTCCTCAAATCTAACCTCCCGTACATCATCACAATTTTTAGTCTTTGCTATGATTTGGATTTGGTTTGTCTCCCAGAAGTTCGTGTGTTAGAAGACAGGTCCCTAATGTGATGGTATTAAGAGGTGGTGAAACTCGCCCAGGGTGGTGTGTGTTAGTGCAAGGTAACGGGAACAGTGGAGGTGCCGATCTTGGAAGGATTAATGCTATTTTCCCCAGCAAGTTAGTTCTTGAGTGTAATGCTAGAAAAGAGCAAAATGCAACCCTCCTGGTTCTCTGGTTTCTTGTCCCCCCATGCAATCTCTTCCATATGTGCTCCCATCACTGTGATACTATCCACTTTGAAGCCCTCATTACAGCCAAGAAAAGCTGGCACCATGCTCTTAAGTCTCCAAAACTGTGAGCTTAATAAACCTCTTCTCTGGATAATTACCCAGAAACAGGTGCTTTGTTGCACCAATGAAAAAAGAATTGATACAGTCTTGACATGTAGGGATATCACAAGCCCTTTGGAAGTTTGCTTATATTGTGTTTGAACAAAGTTTTGTGCTGCAGGCAAGCATTGCTTTTATGAGATCATCAATAGAGAGTTAAAGATTTGTCAGTGCCAGTGAGATGATCAACTGCAAAAGACCCCTGAAAACATGCTGCTGTATCTTCCTTCTGGTGTAAAACCTGAGTAGTAAGAAAAGATTCAAACTCAAACCAAATCAGCATCACAGTGCATCACCGTGAGCCTCTTACTCGGTCCCACATTTGATAGCGTTTTGGCTGCAAGTTTTGCATATCCGTGGGCTCTATGACAGATGTAAAGTAACCAATCTTCCCTTTTCTCCTTCTAATTTCTTGCTGACCCATTCTTTCTCATCTTCTTTGTTTCTCCAATACCACCCACTTCCACATCAAATTTAAAAAAAGATCTATTTAGTCTCATTCTTTCGCAATTGAATTTGAAGTCCCAATCACAAAGACTCAGGATCATTTGCCAAGCACGAAACCACTATCCAGTTCTCAGAGGATATGGGGAGGGTCAATCATACAACTTCCTTAATTATTAAAACAAGTTACTTGTATTCCAAATTCAGATCACACTCACATATGAATGCACACATGCACGCATGCACACACAGATATGCGATCATTTCCGTCTCACCTTATTTAAGCTATCTAATGGACACTGCCTCTTAATGAATAAAGCAGAAATGCTGGTGGGTACTGGGGGTATTCATACTGGCTCCTTATCCCCGGTTCTAGTCTTCAGCTGAAGAATCAATCAGAAGCTGGGGAAACAGAAAAGGCAAAGTGAGAAGAAATGATGATTACGTAGACGCACGCAGTGCGACTTTTGTGCCTTACATCACAGAACGCCAGGCGCAAGAGGCATAGCACACAACCTTTGGTGTAGACATCAAAGAGCCCCAAATTAAGGCATTCCCTGACTCCACGGATTTCAGGATTTAGGTATCTCTTCTCCCAAGGCGCCACACTGTAATCCTTGCTGTGGGACCACAGGATCTGGCGGTAATCATTACCCTTCTGTTTATAGGTCAGTTGTTCCATCCCTGGTCTCAGGGATGTGAGTGTGTCGGCAAGAGAGAACTCTGAATAGATAAAAGTCACTGCCGCCAATGTTTCAATTCAAGCTTGAAATGCCCACAGTCAAGGGCAAAGACGTGGAAGAAAGTACCTTCAAAAGTTGTCTAAAGGGTCTGCGTCTTCATTCTCTGTCTCAACTACTGGTTAGAACACAGGGCACAGAACTGGGCAGGGATGCCTGGGAGATGGGGGCCTGGAGCACCCTTTTTATGATTCCCCACGTAGCTTATGACATCAGGATTTCAGAAAGCAGTGTGTGCATGGGAGAGATCACAGAAAACGCAGGGTATACATTTTTTTTCTTTTTTCTTTTTTTCTTTTTTTTTTTTTTTTTCCTTTAGAATACTTTTAAATACTTTGCTTGTGAAATCTGCACTGCGAAAGCCCAGCCAGTCCAGTGAGCTGGAGGATAGAATTTACTCTTTCTTGTTTGTTGCATCTCAGGCAGAAGTGTAATCCTGTTAATGTCTGGCTGGGGCTCTGGTCTGTAGGGTCTTGCTCCGCTCAGAAGGATTTGGCTATAAATGAAAAGGAGCTAGGGAGTTTAAGAAAAGCTAAGTAGGTTTATATTCATTTTGCAATCCTCTGCTTAACTCTGGGTCAAGAAAATCCTGGAGAAAGGACAGGGATTTGAGGGCAACGGGCTCTGCAGCGATCCAAATGCATCATGACTCCCTCTCCCCTCTGGCACGAGGGCCGGAAGCCAAACTCCTGGAGGTCCGGGAAGAGAAAAGTTCTCATAAAGCTGTTTCTCCTGAATCTGTCTGAAGTAATAAAGGAAAAAGAAAGAGAGGGAAAAGAAAAGAAAGAAGGAAGACAGGGAGGAAGAAAGGAGGATAATGTAAAGAAAGTCATATTTTAGATTACAAACACTATTTCTCAGCTTGAACTATGTTCAGGAAAGCTAACAGTCGGCATTGATTCCACTCCTGAATCTCTGAACATCTCTGCTGAAGGCAAGAACGAATGGACCTCAAAGGCCCGTGTATGAACAGTCTGGTGTGGACACGAAGATGGTCATTTTCCATAGTTTCACAGAAAGCTCCTGGTGAAAATCCCCATTCTAATTCCCCAGGCACAACTCTAGACGTGAAGAGAGAGTCAGTGCCGAATGGGAAGGACAATGACTAGGAATCATTTGCCAAAAAGAAACCCACGGTCCAGTTCCCAGAGGGCTTGAAAGCTGAAGGGTACAAATTCCTTAATTGATGCAAACTAATTGCATTCCAAATTCAGGTTCTTTGTTCTGTCTCTCTGTCTGTCTCTGTCTGCCTCTGTCTCTGTCTTTGTCTCTCTCTCTCTCTCTCTTTTTCTGCAAAGCAATAAGAAAGGAGACACAAAGGTTTTTTACTTGCCCTAGGCTTCTGCTGTAGAATTTTAGGAAAAGCCAAGGTGAGGCCCTTTATAACAGGCCACTACTGCACTTCATTTCCATTATAATATATTAATCTATAGAATACTATTTTTGTGCAAGTTTTAATCTATTCAGTAGGAAAAGTACCTTCATCAAGAATATATAATTCGCAATTAGACGGTTATCATGTTAAAAAGCCTCACTAAGACTCCACTTACCAGAGAGGATCTCTAAACAATTCTATTTTAACCCACCTTAGAGAGTTCATTGCTTTCTTATAAGCATTGATAGAAATAGTGGAAGTTATTCACGTAGCGGGAAGTCTAGAAACAATAGGCAGCTCAACTCCTGTTAGAAACGCAAGGAAGAATCTGGCACGTTGACATCTCGGCTTACAATCATGATTGGCTTTGTGCAAAGTGAAATATAGATGATTCTACCTTGGCTCTGAAGAGTCAAGAAGATTACCAGAAATTTCCCACTAAGATAATACTGGGCAGTTTGCCTCAGATGAACCTCCACATAGCGCTTCCTGTGATGCCGAAACTTCAGTACTCATTGAGCTTCTCAGAACTAAATGACTCCTCTGTGGTGAATACAGAGCAGAATTTGGTCTAACATTGTTTTCATCTGTATTTTAACACTTGGTGAGATTTTTATAAGGTGCAGAACAGTGGTACAAACGGAGGCCCACATTCCATAGTTTTAGATACTTCAATGATTAAAGTTGTAAATCAAGTTGTTTTATCTCTATCTGTATTCCTATATCTATGTCTATATCTGTATCTATCTAACTATTGATCTATCAGTCTTTATGTAGAGAGAGTGCTACAGGAGAAAACAAAAAACTGTGAATAGAAGATATACAGTTACCACTAATTTGCCCATGAAAGATAAAAAGTGAACATGAAACAGCTCTTGAAGTTCTATGAAGTACATAATGTCCAAAAAACACACATGTAAAGTATAAGGAAGAGTTAGTTCATTCTTTAAAATGAGAAAACAGTATATAAAAGATGCCAGTTTTTTTCATTTAAATTCTCAAGATCAGTTATTTTAACAGAACTTTAAAATTTATTTTTAAATATAGCTGGGAGAAAAATGTGCTAAGAATTAAAATTTATTTTACAATAGAGGATGGAGTTGGTGAAAGAATTCTACTTTGTCTTAGTACATACCATAAGACATATTACAATTAAAACAATGTGAGTTGACAGAACTATGAACAAGTGGAATAGAAATAAGCATATTTTATAATTTTTTTGTGGTGAATATTATACTTAAAATCTATTATATACCTAATTCAGATGTGAAAAGGTTATGCTGTATGTGGATGGATAAATTATGCATTAAATAAAATAAAAGCAACTATATCACAGTGAAATATGAAAGAATGTGTTTTAATTCTAATTTGGCTTTGGATCTAAGCTATCTGAGTGTGAACACTGATTTCTCCAATTCTATTTTTTCTTTTATTTTAAAGAGGATATAACAGAATAAAACCAATCAAAACAAATGAGTGTAAGAGATATAGGACTTCAAAACATTATGGAATCAACAGTAGTTACCATAATACCTTTCGATGTCTTCCAAATAGCTGCTGATAACTTCAGACATAGTATAAATCAAACAGAACAGAATAGAATAGGATAGAAACAATAAAACAAAACAATGAATGTTTTAAATAATGTTGTGATAAAGAACTACAAAACAAGTCAATAGTAAATCCAAAATTGCTACCATAATATAATCTTGCTATCCTTGAAGTAGCTTCTCCTGCCATGGGATTCAACATAATCAAACAAAACAAAAGAGAATAAAACCCAACCCAACAAAACAATGGAAATGACATATGACCTCAAAACAAGACCATAGGGAATCAACAATGACTGCAACCCTCAGAAGGAGATTTCCACCTAGATGACACACTGCTTAGCGATATCCCCTGAACCTATCATCAGACCACTGGCCCTAGACCTGCAATGTTAGTGAAACACCAAAGCACCACAGACATCTAATTGCATTTCACCTTGATTGCTATCATCACAGCCTGTGTTTCTCCAGATAAGCCAATCACTTATGGTGGGGGGTATTTCTTGTGATTTCTCCAACTCTAATCATGAAGCTTTTGAAAGTCAAAAGTCTTCTTGCCTAATCCTCTTCTCTAAAATGGTAATCATATAAGTACCTACTCAGAAAATTGTCATATAGACAATCTGAGTTGAGGAAAGTATAGATCTAAGAACAGGTCCTGGTACATAGTACTAAACCATTTGAAAAATAAAAAGATATTTTGTTAGTAGTGAAAGTAATTAAAACATAGTAACAATATTATGAAAAAGATTAATAATCCAGTTTGATATAAATACAGATATTGAATAGTTTTATACACTGGCTAAATTTAAGTAGAAACGGAACTATGTTTTTGGTGGAGGACTGAGAAAGTGTCTTAAGCTTCATATCACTGTTCACTTTGACTCAGAAATTTCACTTAGAGTGTTAATTTTTGGAAATCACATGCACATTTTCAGAAAATTTTATGGGAAAATACCCAGTATCATCATAAAAATAGCACTATCAAACAATTTGGAATGTTCTCAGTTGAGGAAAGTTAAATTAATTATAATAGTTCTATGTACAAGTCAATAATATACAGTCACTAAAAAGAATTGGGTACATTCAGTTAAAATTCAATAAAAAGAGCAATATGTAGAATATGATGTCATTCATGCCACAGAAGAAGTACATATTTACGACCTTGAACAGAAAAATTGATGAGCCCCAAGCATTTTAAAGCACTCAGTTGTCAGAGGTTAGAAAATCAAGGATGAGAACCGGGCATGGTGGTGCATGCCTCCAATCCCAGCACTTGGGAGGCTAAGGCAGGAGGATAGTTGTGAGGTCAAGACCAGCCTGAATTGCATAGTGAGACCCTCTCTCAAAAAGAAAAAAAAAAGAAAGAAAGAAAGAAAGAGAAGAAAAGAAAAAGAAAGATGAAGAAAAGAAAAGAAAAGAAAAAAAGAAAATCAGATTGAGTTGATACAGTGAGATAGGATTCCATGTAATACTTCTTGATCTCTGGCTATGTAATGCTAAAAAAGTATTCTTGTAATTGTGTAATAAGTATTGCAAAATTACTTACAAATATAAAGAAAGACATTATGAAAAATGTATTGCTTCATCAGTCTTATTATTGCAGACAGCTAAGCAAGGCAAAAATATAGGCAGTTAGACAAGGTGAGGACCTCTGGGAGTCCGCACAGAGGATCAGAACGCATTACAACCATGGCAGCAGGTGCAACTGTTGGCAGCCAGGCCTCAACAAAAAGAAAAACTGGCCATGCCTATATGCCTCCCCAGGGGAAGAACAATGGTTTGGAAATGGTGCTTACCTAGTAGACATTGGTTGCCCCAGTGGGTGGCTTGACATCCCTGATTGGTGTCTTCTAAAAACGTCCTTGTTCTTTCCATGTACACTTGCTATGTGATCTGCTTCCCATTGGATAAATATTACCCAAGCAGCTAAACTTGTGGTTTCATTGGTTGATCATAGTTTTGCCCTGCGTGGTACCCACCTTGTGATTTTTTTATCCACCTCGTGATTTTGCTCTATGAAG
The DNA here is from genome assembly GCA_004363535.1 of Dasyprocta punctata. Classification (NCBI taxonomy): domain Eukaryota; kingdom Metazoa; phylum Chordata; class Mammalia; order Rodentia; family Dasyproctidae; genus Dasyprocta; species Dasyprocta punctata. The sequence continues at coordinate 30,943 of RJWM01019581.1, read as the reverse complement.
CTTACTCTGTAAAATGGGGTCAGTGACAGCCCATTTTTTCAAGTCTCCTCCTGTTTCTCAAGAGCCATCTCTTTCTCTCTCAATAAATACTTTTTATTCTTAACCTCCATTGTCTCTTAGAAGTCATTCTTTGGTTTGGGGAATGCAAACTCGGCATATCTGACATCTAGCATGTTGGCAATTACATTTATTTCCCTTATATCATTATCACATAGCTGTAAATTATGCTTTGATATAGATAAAGTACAAATTGGATTATGGGCTGATGCAAGCTCGACAGCTAGGTCCATAACCACATGAGAAATCCGGCTGAGGACAGCCTTATAGCTCTATGACGTGACTATGGAAAGAAATTCTTGAAAGATGGAGTGGAAAATGATCCCCTTCTAAAATCAAGACCTTGAGAAGGCCAATATGATTCTCAAAATTGAATAATAAAATGAATCCTGTTTTTAAAAATCTTATTGAGAGGATATTTTGCTGTCTCTTCCACAGTTTATTTCTTGCCAGCTGAGCTCAATTTTTGTTTTTGTTTTATTTTCTTCCTTGAGGTATTCATGTAAAGCAAACTCTTTCACTAGTTCCAGAGGGTGAGTGCTGATTAGTTTAAGAACATCCTGGAAACTGTGTTTGTCAATTATTGTTATAAGCAAAGGCATGTAAAATAACTTTGGACAAGGGAAATCTACCAGAGAGTTTCCAGGAATATTTCCTTATTCTTCAAAACTATTTCCTTTGGTTTTTGACAGATCATGAAGCTATGGCTGGCACCTCTGCAGCTACCTCGAAATTATTAATACACCTGGGAGAACCACAGAGATGTCCCAGAGCCCTGCATCTTTGAACAATAGCTCACATAAGCTAAATCAGCCTCTAGAAATTTCCTTTCATGAGACAGTACTTTTCTTTGTTGGCCATTGTGTTCCTCAAGACTAAAAAATAATTCTTCCACGAATGGAAAAAATTATTTAAATCCAAAATTTTGGCTCAACTTAGCTGATTGTTTCTATAGATAATTTCATGGTAGCCACCATTTCTTTCACTGGTCAACTATAATATGCTTCTAGAAAATGAAATAATGTCTTCCTTTCAGAAGAATTATTTTCACTGAAATTGATGCACGTAGATAATATGTTCAGAAAGCAAATCAGCAATATATGCAATAGTTGTTAATTTCTAATGTCTAATGATAAATAACTGAATTCCTGCTTGCAAAAAATACATACAGTTAAAAAACTTGTTTGATATTAAATTGAAGTTCTTAGATATTTAAAAATTTGTAATAGTGTCACATGTTTATATTTGTTTTTAAATTTTCTCTTTTTCTTCCTAATTAACTATACTTTACATGCATGAAATTTTTGCAAATGACGCAAAACTCACTGCAGTGATAAATAAAGCTTCATTCTTTAAAAGGGTTAGTTTTGAGTCAAGCATTCTTCTTTATTAGTTTCTTCTGTGAAATTACATGTTACTTGAGTTTGTTACCTATAGTGTAAGCTTTTTTCAGTTGAGATTATCAAATAAATGGCAAATGCAAATGAAAGAGGACAAGATAGTATGTTCTAATAAATTTTGAGTCTAATTATTCTGCCTTCATATTTCAGTGCAAATATTGATGTTATACATTTTATATCTCATTATGTATAGAGCATTGTATTGGGTGTTTGGAGGGATAGAAAGTTTAGTAACAAATGACTTTTGCACTCAGTTAGTCATGTTTAAAAAAAAGATAGAATCTGCATGTTATTTTAAAATAGTTATGTCATGTTGATACTGCTTGGAAGAATAATGCATATGACTAAAAATACAGAGTTTGAATTCAATTTGGTAGTATAAAAATAAGGTAAAAATCAAATTAAATGTTTAAGTTCAATGCTGACCTTATGGGGAAATTTGATTCAGTCCTCGTCCAGTTCAGTTTGTGACCAAAATCGTGGAGAGAATTAAGTTTGTGAGCTGAAGCACCACTGTATTCTTCTGTCCCACAAACCGTCTATGTGTTTGCAAACTATATTAACTGCCACTCAGTCCTCTCGAATGTAGTGATCTTTGTAACAGATACCTCAATTGTGTTGACTGTTGGGCAGTTCCTAGAGAAAAACCATTGATATATATGATCAGAGTGTGAAAGTGTTTCCAGGAAAAGATTCTCCAATAAGGAAAATTGTACTTTTTTAGGGAGTACCATGTAATATTTTCATACATGTATGCATTGGGAAACGTTTAAATTGAATTAAACATGTGTATGGTCACAAAAATAAGGTAAAATTTATCATTATATTAATATTAAAGTTAATAGCTGCTTTTAATTCAATAAAATTTCACTTCTTGGCCCTGCGATGTAGGCAGCACAAGCACCTGCTTGGCAAGCACAAGGTCCTGAGTTCAATTCCCTGTCCAAAAGAAAAAGAAATTTCACTTCTTGGATTTCATTAATTCAATCCACTAATTATACAGCTATAACTCTTGTAAATATTAAAGAACAAAAGTTTTCATTTATTTTAAGAACACGCTCTTTAAACATTTTCTTAATGAGATCAAGACCAGTTTTCTTAAATGTCATTTTGTCTATGGAGTTTAATTCTACGTTGCCTGTTTTTCTCAGTACTCTTAGCCTTGAATTAAACTATATCCAGGAACTCACACAAAAGTTTGTGTCACAGCTGACATTCCTTGGCATTCCTTTTACACATCTTTATTTCACATCATTTCTAAAAATGGGCTGAATTTTAAAAATCGGCTCATCCTTTTGAGTAATAGTAGGCTATAGATATGCAGATATCTAGATATACAACTCTGGCCAAAAGAGAAAAAGCTAGAATATGATCACTTGCTTCCTAAAGTAGGTTTTCTCAGGAATACTCTCATAAGTACAAAATACATGATTCGTAAGAAAATATGCATAAGCCAGAAGAACTTCTGAATCTACAACTAGTTTTAGCCAATTCATTTTTGAGTTGATAAAACAAATCTTTAGAGAAAATTAGACTAATAGTGTAATGCAACTTCATTTAAACACTCTCAGTGGTGCTTGATGTTTATCAATAACACTTAATTTATTTGTTTGACATCAATTTACAGAGATTTCATGAGGCTTTAAGGATAAAAGGTACATTGATGAAAGGATGTAATTTCCATTAAGGGAGGGATTTCAAAAGATTTAAAGTTGTGTACAAATGTATGGCATTTACAAATAATGATCATGTACTTCATCTAGAGCCTATGAAATAAAAGAGTAAACAAAGCCCTATAGCAAATGTATTTACTATTTATTATATTACAACCAATACACATTATTACACAGTCATAATTACCCACAAAGGCCAGGCTTAAAAGTACTTCATTCTTACAGAATCAAGCCTTGGAGACTCTAACTTCCCAAAATGTATGTGTTCTTATTTAGGGTTTACTGAGATTGTCTTATTTTTCTCTTTTTTTCTAAACTTTGAAATAATACTTTTGCAGAAAACTAGACCTCCCTGGGAGGTGGTTCTCCCCTGGAAACGAGGGCCACGCGCGGCTGCTGCAGGAGTGCAGACGGCCACACCCAAAACTCTCTTCTGACTCAGCGGCACTTCATGGACTGGAGGGAGACAACGAGGTCTCACCAGGAGGTGGCTCCAGCTGGGAAGCCATATCATTTTCATTATTTTGTTGGGCTGGGTTTTATTCTCTTTTGTTTTGTTCGATTATGTTAAATCTGATGGCAAGAGCAGTTATTTGAAAGATAGCAAGACATATTATGGTAGTCATTCTGGATTTACTATTGACTTGTTTTGTTTTTATTGTTTCTATTCTATTCTGTTGTGTTGGATTTTACTATGTCCGAAGGTATCTGCAGCTACTTGAAGACAACAAAAGGTATTATGGTAACTATTGTTGGTTTTGTAAGGTTTTGGAGTCCTGTATCACTTATACTGATTTATTTTTATTGGTTTTATTCTGTTTTATTTTCCTTGGTTTTATCCTCTTTAAAATAAAATAAAATAAAGAAGAAATATACTTTTACTAAAACATGATTTAGTAAAATTATCAGTTTCTCCAATGAGCAATTTATTATTACAAATACCATTTACTGGGCCTCTTCAATATTTCTGTTACTCAAAAGTAAAACTTAAGCTTTAAAAAAATAATGCTGCCATAGATTTGTATTATTCATTATGTATTTCATGTATACTATGTTTTTTTTTTTTTTTTTTTTTTTTTTTTTTGCGGCACCAGGGATTGAACTCACAACCTTGCACCTGCCAGGGCAGGCGCTTAAGCCACTGAGCCAAACTCCTGGCCCTTATACTATGTTATTTGATCTCTATTCTACAGAAGTGATTGAAGAAACATCCTTTTGTGTGTTATTTTCTAATTCAGGAAGCTCTGTATTCAGAGGCCCCAGATGCATAGTTCTCATTTCTCATTCTCCATTTTTCTTTAATAGGGTTTCACTATTTAGTTCAGGCTGGCCTTGAACTCACTATGTAGCCCAGACTAGCCTCAGACTCATGGCAATCTTCCTGCCTCAGCCTCCTAAGTGCTGGACTTAACAGGTGTGTGCCACCGTGCCTGGTCTCATTTTTCTTTATTTTCAGCAGTGGATATAGCACCTCATATATCCAATGTAAAGTTTAGCCTTCTGTTTTAAGTACACTCAAAATGTCTTGGACCAAATTTTCTCATTTTTTAACAAATAAAAATCGCAGCAGGATTCATGGATTTGAATTTCCTTTGGGGCAAATATGTTGGTAGTTCCCAGAGACACTTAAAGGCTGCTGCAGCCATTTCACAGTGTGCCTCCTGACATAGCAGAAGGGTCATTGCTCTCTGTGTTCTCTGCAGGGAGCAGACCGGCCAGGAGGTGACTTTGTGCATCACCTCCGCCGAGCTAAGGATCTCGCTTTTCTATTAGTGCTCCACCTCTGCCTTCCTCAGGCTGTGTCTGATTTTTCTTATACTTAAATAAAGGATCAAAAAGCAAAGAGCAATGATGGGATCATGGAAAAAGATGACTTAATATAATTTATAAGCCTCTCTCACTAGATGCAGTATCATTTCTCTGGAGAGTGTTTCAGTTATTAAAATATGCTGTAAGACAGGGCTTTGAAACGAATTTTCAATTTAATTTATGTAGTCTTGTGATTTTCCATCAGACAACAGTGCCCAAATAAGGTGATAATTCTAAAGGATGAGGCATCTTCTGGAATAGGAGTGATTAGTCTCATCTAGTGTTTTGAAACATACCAGAGATACATGACCATCCCCTTTCATATATTGGCAATGATTTCTGAAAAGGAAAGTAGGAGATAGACAATAAACTTGGATATTAAACTGGCCTACTGTTTTTCATTTATTTAGTCAACAAACACTGTTGGAATTATGACTGTAAATGTACCAGGATCTAGGAGTTATACAGATGTGATAGAACGTACTGTACTCTTATGGAGATAAACTATCCAACATGATTATTTCAGATACTGATAAACAATATGAAGAGATTCAGTTGCAGCAATTACATAGATAGTGACAGAAGAGAGGGATTCTCAAAGAGCAAACAGAAAACCGTGTAGGGTAAAAGGTAGCAAATAATGAGAAGAGTCATAAAGATGAGGCCAGAAGTAAGAAGTGGCCTCACGGTAAGCATCTAAAATAATGAAATACAGATTGATGACTGTGGTGTATAGGGTGATGAAGAGGAAAGCATGATATGTAAGTTCTGCATATTCTAGTATAATAAAACTAATTAAAACAAAATTGTAGGGTAATGAAAGAGAAGGAAGACAATATAATAGACTAATAACTGCACAGGTAGACTGGAATTTAATACATACCATCAGAAATTAGCAAGGTAGCATAAATTTAAATTAAAAAATATAGTGGGATATGGGTATTTAAAGAAGGAATATGAACAAAATCAAAAATTGTATTAGAACAAAGACAAAGCAAGATATAGAGAAATATGCCATGATACTCATAAAAGTATAATGTAAAGTAGCATAATGAGCCTAAATATACTCTCACTTCAATATAAGTGAATAGAATTAACTCATATTCTAAAAGCAAAACTAAATGCTCTATAAAATTATAAAAAGAGAAATAATATAAAAGAATGAACAGGCAGAGAAATATCCAATGAGAAACATGACCACTTAAACAGAAGGAAAATGAGTGAAACTTATGAAAATAAATTTGTAAAGGTAGATGAAACAGATAATTCCCTAGGACAATACAGAAAAACTTATAGACTCTACCAGCTGAGGTCCATTCAAGACAATATCTGTAATGTCAGAGAGCACCAAGGTGCCTTGGAAAACAGAAAGGTAACCAAATTCCCCACAAAGTATTGCGAAGATTCAATCCAGTTTTATATTTCAGTCAAGGAATATTGCAAGACTTATCAGCCAAAAGCAAGGCACTTCTTACATTATCTGTGTATTTTGGAGATGCAAAGCCGATGTCTAACTATTCAAGTGCCTGAATTACCACAGATGAATTTCTCATCCTTGTAAGAACTTATTTTGTTAAAGTGTTGGTTGTGAAAGAATAGGCTCCTAAATATTGAGCTAGAGGTATGTGTGAACCTTGAGCCAAGAAGTCAATGATCTGATCTAATCTTTCTATTTCCACATTGTATTAGCTATTTCCCCATGGAAAAAAAATTACACTCTCAACTTAAAGAGGTTTATTTCAGCTTAGAGTTTCAGAGGGATTGGTCCATAGTTGATTGGCTTCAAGGAAGACACAGCATAGTAGAAAGACATGCAAGGGAAGCTGCTCAACCACAGTAGCCAGGAAGCAGAGAAAGAAGAAAGGACCAGAAAGACAGAGTGAGTCCCCTTCTCCAACAAGAATCCACCCTCTAATAGCAAATCTAGCTATGAACTCATCAATGAGTAACTGATGAGTATAGCACCCCAATGACCCAATCATTTTCTAAAAACACCACCTCTGAATATGGGAGACTTTTGAGGGACATTTAAGATCTAAACCATAACACTTATTTTATCTAAAGCAGGTAGAAATAGCCAACACCTCATTTTGTACTTCTCATTTAACTGTCCCAGAGCAACAAGTAGTTAGTCACACAAAGGCTTTTCTTATGCTGCTGCTAAATTACAAATAGATAATGTTTATATTATTTTTGTCATGGTATGCAATGGGCTACCCTTATCCTGGAATAATTATTTATTTTAAGTCTAATAATTACATAAAATCAATTCTATATAACTCTATACCAATTCAGAAGGTTCAAATTTCTTCTCATTTAAAATCACTCTTGATTATAATTACATAAAGGCAATTTGGTAAAGGAACTTGTGTAGATGGTACCAAGTTGCATAATCTCTTAGGGTTATATAATCTCTGCAGGGTTGATACAGTTTGTACCTGAAACTGAAGCTCAAAGACTACCAGATAGGAAGTTGAAAATGGAAGATAGATGTGAAATAGGATCAGGGTATAACTGCAACTCATGATATGAGCAGAACCCCACAAAATGGATGGGAATACATGTCATTTCCCTCATTTTCTCCAACATTAATAATGTGGGATTCCCGAGGGGAAGCCAGTACTTTTCCCATGACTCGAAATGCTGATAACTAAAGGAGAATCCAGAGATAGAAGCACTTGTAGGCCTGGCCATTGTTTTTTGATGATGAGAAAAGGTTGTAGCTTGCAAAGTACCTGATGCTTATATCTGATCTTCCAAGGGTTGAAAAATAATTTATATTCTGCTTCATTTTCACTGTCCAAATTTGACATAAAATATCTTCAATGACCTATCGTAATGGAAGGATATAGGGAAGACGATCAGGGGATATATACACAGTCTACCCAAATGATTACATTTGGAAGCTGCCACACTTCACTTTCCCTACAAGAAATAAAGACAATTATAAAATATTGTATCTATAAAAATCACCAAACTTTAATGAGGTCTCAAAGATCTAACAACTCTTCATAGAAAAATACTTCTAAAATTCTATAGATTATTTCCAATAACTGAGAGTAAAATGAAGTTTCCTAGTCCTTTCTATGAACCAAGCATGACATTGATACCTTTCCCAATAAAGGATTTAGAAAAAAGAAATATTATCAATCAATATTATATATAAATATGTATTCAATTTAATTAGCAGAGTTCAATACTGCCATAGTAAGATAATCACTATGGTCAAGTGAGATTTAGTCAAGCAATAGAGGATTGGTTCCATAATAAGAAAACCATTAATATAATGCAGTATATTAATAAAGTCAAATAAAAGTTACATAAGTTATATTAATTTTTCCATAGAAGCCGAAAAAAGATAAAGTATAACCTCTATTACTGATTTAAAAATTTAAGAAAATAGGAATCAATGGATGGTTCTTATGTATTATTAAGTGCATATATTGATATCATAAGTATAGTATTTCCATTAAATAGGAGTAAGAAAAGGAAAATAATTCCTCACTTTTATTTAACACATTATTGAATGTTTTAGGCACTAAAATTACATGTTAGAAATCAATCACAGGCATAAAAATGAAAAAGAAGAAATGTGTAGAAGTGGAGAAAACATATGAACAGATCTCCCATGAATATAGTAAAGCCCCTTAACATAAAAGAAAAGCAGATTAAAACCATGGAAAAAAATGTTTCTGCTTCCATGAAAATGAAATAGATATACCCTATTCTAGTCATCTCACCAAACACAACTACAAATCTTGAACTTTATATACAAAAGAAACATAAGACTCAAAAGATTTCAAAGAAAAAAGTAGACTGGTTAGTGACCTTCAGACTCAGGAGAAAACTCAGCTGTCAATTAGTTCAGTTTTTTTTTAGTATATCCAAAAGGAACAGCTGGATATCGTGACGATTTAGAAAAATAAATGTACTCATACATATATACATACATTCATATATACATACATACATCCTTAACAAATGTCTGTTCTCTCCAGCCAAAGTACCAAGGAAGGCACAGCTTAGAAAGTAAAATTTCTCAAATTCAGGCTGACATCCCAGAAAATGCTCTGACCTGAACTCCATTTAGACAGCAAGTGCTGACAAGGGATTCTACACTTCCAACTTGTCAAGCAATAATAAAGCATCCCAGGTCTTCTGATGGAATAGTATCAGGCAGGGAGACAGGACAGTTATCATTTCTAGGTATGAAGAGTGCCCCATCTCACCATAGTACCAAGGGAACCCAACAAACAAACCTGAATTTTTACATGTACTTTGAAATAACACCTCCTCCCGATAAGTATAGTGATGTCAGAAAAGATCTAATGGAAAGCCAAGATCTTTACCACAACAGTGATTGTGAAGTGACATTTCCCTTTGATTTCTCAGGGTCTATACCACTGATTGCAGTAAGTGTAGATAGTTTTGATATACTAAGTAAAAGACGGACATTGTCAGAGTATTTATGATGTTTTCCAGCTATAGAATGTCTACAAAATTCATTTTGAATGCAACATGGATAGTTTAAAAGAAGGGATTGAAAAAGATATATCATGACAATACTATTTGGAAAAGCAGCAGTGGCTATATTAATATCTATGAACTAAAATTCAGAACAAAGAAAATCACAAGAAACAGAAATACATTAGATAGTGATAAAACAGTCAGTCTACCAAGAAAGCACAGTGCAGTATGCACAAAAAGAGAATAATAAAATAAATGTAGCATTTCTGATACAATATTTAGAAATAGAGAAATTCACAAGTACATTTGTAGAAATAGTTATCTATTTCACCTGAATAGCTAAGATAATCAAAAAAGATATACAAGAACACTATTAACTGATGGAATAAAATAGAATTTGATAGAACCCTTTCTGAGGAATATGCATTTTATTTATCTAAAAGTACATAAGGACACAGTACAAAAAAGAAGAAAGTTATAAGTTCCTATTCCTCATGAACATAGATGAAAATTTTCAATGAAATAATGACCAAACAAAACTCAATGTGGATTAAAAATGCTACTCAACATGATGAAATGTGATTCATTTCTGGAGTGCACAGCTTTAATCTAACCTAATGAGTAGACTTGTTATACCACATGAATAGAATGAAGAATGGAAAATTATGGTTAATTTCCATTGACACAGCAAAGTAGTTATAAAATTTAACATCCCTTCATGATAAAAATTCAAATAAATTTGGTATGGCAGAAATTTACTTCAACACAATAAAGTTCACATATATCAAAGTCACACTAGCATTATGTTGAATAGTGAAAAGGTGAAAAGATTTTTTTAAGATCTGGAACAAGATGATGATACCTACTTTTACCACTTTTATGCACCATAGTATAGTATTCATAGGAATCAGTAGCATTCATATGAATCAAGCAAATTTTTATTAACTAGCACTGGAGAAAAAGAGTATATACATGAAAAATACTGAAAGCACGCCCCGACTTTGTACCATATAAAAATCAATACAAAATTGTTTAAAATATTAAATATAATATTCAAAAACTGTGAAACTATTAGGAAAAAACATAGAGGAAATATGCTTCAGGACATTGGGATGGATAACAAGTTTTTGAATAAGACCCCAAAAGGACAGGAAATAAGAGGAAAAGTTGAGCATAGTTCCATCAAACTAAAAGCTTCTGCATCACAAAGAAGACAACCAACTAACTGCAGGAAAAACTTACAGAATGAGAGAAAATATTTGCAAACTATACATTTGACAAACAGTTAATAAGTAGAAATACATAGGAAACTCAATGCCAAAAGAAAAATATTCCTACTAAACCTTCCTTGGGCAATAGATTAACTTAAATAGATACTTTTTCAAAGTGAGACATACAGATAGCCAATAAGTACATGAAAAAATGTTCAACATCACTGAATCTCAGTGAAATACAAGAAAAAACCACAGTGAGGTATTATATCACCTTCAGTTAGAATGACTATTATTGAAAGACTGATGATAATGAGTGCTGCTGCGTGTTTGAAGAAAAACAAACATTTTACATAATATTGATAGGAAAGTAAATTAGTGCAACTGCTAAGGAAAGCAGTGTGGATGTTCTCCCAATAAATAAAAGTAGAATTACCATATCAACAGCAATCCCACTACAGCGTTTATATCCAGAGGAAAGGAAATCAATATATCCAAGAGACATCTGCACTCTCATGTTTATGACAGCGGTACTCACAATAGGTAATAAATGGAAACAACGTAAGTGTCCATCAACCAATGCCAAGGAAAAACAAATGTCGTATACACACAAAAATGGAATATTATTCAGTCATTTAAGAATAAATCCTGTCATTTGTGAGAATATGGCTGGAACTGGAGATCACTTATGGTAACTGAATTAAACCAGCCATAAGAAGACAAATAGCATATAATCTCAACAATATGTGGAACCTAAAAAATTGACCTCATAGAAGTTTAGTAGATAAGATGAAGATTATTTTAGACTGGGGAAAGTGGAGGGGAGAGAGGGTAGGGAAAAGTTAGTCAGCAGACATTAAACGACAGAGAAATAATTTCTGGTGTTCTGTTGCTTAATAGATAAATACAAATGAAAAATCTAGAAGAAAGGAGTTTGAATGTTTTTACTACAAAGTAATACTATATATTTGAGGAAAAGATATACTTATATTGACTTGAATATCACACAATATACTCATATATAGAAACATTACATGGTACATCAAAATATAAAATTTTATGTATTTTTTCTTCTTTTTTTCTTTTGGTACCAGGGATCGAACTCATGACCTCGCACCTGCCAGGTAGCTAAATCCTCAGCAATGTATCATTTAAAAAACAAACACATCTTCAGAATAATACAAAAGCAAGTCACTGACTGGGGAAATCACTTATAATACAGATATCTGAAGAAAGAGAAAAAGACCCTTCAGAAAATGCACACTTAACTATTATGAAATGAAAAACAATTCAGTAAAAACTAAGCAAAAGATGTAAACAGCCACTTCATAAAGGAATGGCTAAGAAGTGTATAAAAGGTACACAATGCTTTGAAATATCAGGAAAATATAAGCAAAATCCATCACACATCACTCAAATGGCTTAAATTTTAAAAATTGGGCAGCCTGCCAATGCCAAATACAGACAAACATACAGAGCAACTAGAATTCTTTCATACTGCTAAGCGGGGAGTATACATGGTGCAATCACTTTGGAAAATCCTGTCAATTTCCCACAAGGTTAAAACATTTATCTAGTTTAAGACTCCAACAATTCCACTTGCAAGTATCTAGGCAAGAGAAATCATAACTTATTTCTAAATGGAGACTTGTACAAGACTAGTCACACCAGGATTATTCATAGCAGAAAAAAAAATTGGAACACCCCAACTGCTCATCAATTGGAAAATGTATAAACAAAGTGTAATATACTCATCTGATGGAATGCCAGTTGGCAATAAAATGAAACAAAGCCAACTACCTACGTATGCATGCACCACAAGGGAGCATATGAAAAATAACTTGTGTGACAGAAGTCAATCTCCAGCAGCATGTAGACTCTATCGTTACATTTGTAGGAAACTGTATGTTTAGCTTTATTAAACTATACAGAAATATGCCCCATTAAAAACAAAAAACTTTTGGATAGAGCCAGCCTCTAGGCAAACAAAGGGGAATTTTAACATCATTAACATTACTTACAAAATTTATCACTAACACATATTTTAGAATGTTTTCAGGGATCATTCATTTCCTTGGCCTCAACTGTGTGGAATGTAATTGTATTGAGAATATTTTCATGTTTACTGCAGTTTTCTTGGCATTAACTGCAATTCCCAGTATCAATGCATGTTCCAAGTATCCCACATTTGAAGTGTTGTTTAAAAAAAAAAACCTATTTAAAAGGATTTTCCAAAGTCTTTAGTTTCAGGGTTCTACCACAGCCCTACTACTACTCAAAACTGAAGCAAACATCATAGAACTCAGTAAAAATACAGCTTCAAGCTTCATAGACCTGCTAAAATATAATCTATAATTTAACAAGATTCCTTGATGATTCTTTGTACATTAAAGTTTTTTGTGCATATGTGAAAGCTCATGATTAGGTCCATAGATAGTACCAGGAGACTTCCACTTGGTCAGACTATTGTTAGGACAGAACCAGGCAATGTTTTATACAAGTATATATCTAGATGCAAAGAAAAATTTCAAGTTTTCTACTAACTACTTCACACTGTAGTGAGGAAAAAATTTATTTAGGGAGAGGATAAACAGTTTGGAATTACATTTATTGCTACAGTCAGTTACACAAATCTACCTGCCAATTTTTTGCATTTAGAGTGAAATTAGAGTTCGAGGATATTACATCTTCTTGAGACCACACTCTATGCTTTAAAAAACTTTAGGATGGAGCTATCCTCTACACAAGGACAGCACTTTATTACTATCATCAGCACTAAAATTTATATAGTACATATGAGCACATGTATTACACATGCATATATACTCACATCATACATGCGAACACACATGCATTATATACAAATACATAGTTATTATACACATATATGTACTATATATGCATATACATATATGTATTAATAAGCACACAGATGTGTGTCTTATACACTCATGTACACACATGTATTATATGTATATATTGTATGTATGTATTATACATACAAATACACATATATTATATATAATATGCATTAAAGTCTTTCTTAGATGATTCATTCCGTTATTTCAAGTACTTTAATACTTGACAAACTGACTTTGGCCATATGACAAAGCAAATTTAGGGCATTATTCTATTAACTATTTAAAGAAAAGCATAATAAAGAACTAATGCTTTTTACTGATGCTTTAAAGAGTATTTTCATGCAATATCATTGTCCATTGCTAAATGAAATTTATTTTCTTATCCAATATCTCCTCTCAGTTTTCCTAAATGAATCTTAGTAGAAAATGCAGAAAGAGGGTTGAACTCAAAGTAAGATTCTACATTTATTCCCACTTATTTGCTGTGTAGTACAAGAAAAATTACTTAAACTTGGTTTTGATCCTTTGCTTCTTCATCTATAAAATAGGATAATTATTGAGAAAAATATAGGTTAATTTCATAGAAATGATAAATTTATAATACACAGTTTGATCTCTACCTTTATTTTGTTTAGAAACCTAAGATTTCAAGGTTTATTTTTATTTTGTGGGGTAAAATGTAAGTGGAGGCAAGCAATGAAAAAAATTGTTTTTGACTATTTATTTAAAATTGTGCATAAAAACTAGAAAAAAGTATATTTCCTAACGTTCAATCTTAGGTAATTGTGGTACAAGTTGTAAGATTGCAATTTTGCAGCTGTGCCCATTGAGATAATTTTGAATGAAATCTTGGAAAATAATTTCCTGCAGGGAAATCTATCACTAAAGCTTTCAAGTTCCAGTAAATCTGCTAGCATGGGATTTCTCAATTGTGTTACAGAAATAAAGCAAAAATTTTCCTGAGACCATATATTCCAAAACTATGTCAGCAACCTTAGTACACGTAGAATGAAAATAGTTCAATTTCACTGTTTTAACATCAATATGTCTTTCAGTTTTGGTTGCTACGTTCAGCAAAGGCCAAAGAGAGTTGGAGGTTAGGTTTAATAAAAATTATCAAGTGAGCGGAACCAGAACCTATCTCCAGATAGGAGCAGAATGTAACTGATCACAGCACTCATTTCTTTACTGCACTCTGACTTTAACAGTTGCTTACAGAAACAACACAGATTATATAGGCGGTGGTTACAGACTCTGGGGGGAGTGTAAATGTTTGGCACTAAAGGGCTAATGTGGTCCTATGTTACTGAAAGAGGAGGAGCTTTAGATTACTGAGAGGAGATTAGACTCTTGGACTTTGGGGTTTATCAGAACCTTCATTCCTGCATGGAAGGACACTGATGTGGTTTACTAGCACCTAAAGATCAAATCCAGGCATCGCTGGCTAGATGTTTTACAAAAGACCCACGGGTCCAGAGAGAATTCAAAGGGAGAATTTGTAGATTCTCAAAAGGACTTGGGGGTTTAAATAAACAGGCATCTTAAGCAGAGAATCCTCTTCCAAATCTCCCAGTTTCTAATCTATTATTAGGGTACTCAACTTTTATGTCAAACAATAAATGATACGAGATACCCAGAAAGGAGTCAACCAAAATTTAAAGTAATGCAGAAAAAATTAATTAATATGCTACTGCAGTAGAGAAATGCACTTGGCCTTGATACTAGCATATTATGCAAAAGGAGGGCAGGGGACCTTTCTTATGTTAGTAGCTATGGCATGATTCCTAAGAAGGGTGGCATTTTGAGCATTAGGCAAAGAGTGTAGTTGACAGTGTGCAGCCGTCGTAAAAGAAGATTGCATAAACTTACACAAAAGAGTTGACAATAAGAACCACATCAGACAGTTGAGAAACCGTAAATGAAGTAAATTGTGAAATTTTGAAAACTATCCAGAGATATTTCTTAGACTGATGTGAAATCTCAAAATTAAGTTAAATTATTCTACTCTGGATTGGCCAAGCTTATCATCTCACACATGAGCTCTTGCATCTAATCCTCACTCTGCAGCGTGATCCATCTGTGCCAGTCAACCGGATTAATCTTGTCTAAATAACAATTTACCGTGTTTTGGTTTGCCATTCCTTGCCTGGAAACATTGGTCAAATTCTTTCCTCTGATGTTTACAGAGTCGTTTACGTTTTGACTGCAGATAACTGCTAAATGATTTTGTTTACTCCTTCAGTAAAACAGGGACTCTCTACCTCAGTCATCCCAGGCTTTTTGTGCTTTTCCAAAACCCACATTGGGCCTTCCTGCTCTCAACGACTCCACTGTCTATCTCTGAAACCCTCCGTATCGTCTTTGTTCAACAAATGTCTTCATTTCAAAGGTTCACATCCTATGTTCAGAGTAAAAATAAATTCACATTTACAGAAGAGAATCTATTTTATGTTCGTCCTAGTGAAGATTGCATTAATAATATTTTTTTGATTATCAGAAATATTCCAGTGGGTGGTCATGCGTTTGGTGATGCCAAATGATCTAAAACACTTAAGTAGAAAGACTCTTGCATGGTGTTAAAGCTAACCTACACTAGGAAATGAGCACATGTTTGAAAATTGGTGAAGAAGAGATTAGACCAGAGGAAAGAATGATACAGGAGGAGTACTAACAATTATTATGTTAATCTAGATAAAATAGTGAAGTAACTATTTTATATATAGTGAAGTAACTCTAGGTGATGGCTAAGATAAAAAACATGTTAGCAAATAAAAACAGTGTACAAAAGTCTTGCTTACTAGAAGTACAAAAGATTACATAGTTCAAAGTCATTGTTTAGAATGTACTTTAATGTTATGTTTTTCTACCACCCCCATCCCCACCCCACCACTTTTTGAGACAAGTCCTGCTAAGTTACTCAAAGGTTGGTACCATGCTTTTAATATTCATACAGTGTTGAAGTGATTTAAACTTAGAAAGTACTTTTTTATGAAATAGATAAATAACAACAACAAGGATGGGTAGTAGAGAGCAATGATTTGCAAGCCATTTGCCTGGGCTAGGAGGTCTTCTTTTTTTATTTGGAGTTATATCATCCTAACAAATTTCCTAACCCGTTAGTGTCTCTGTTCCTTCATCATGAAATGTACATGACATGTAAGTAAATACCTCTTGGGTTACTATGATACTTAAATCATATAGCACTTCAAAATTGATGTCATGTATAAATAATCATAAATAAAATAATGATATTTTTGAAGGCCATATTTATATGATGAAGATACCCAACATGTTGCTTCAGCCATAGTCTTTTCTATGCTGACTTGTATTGACATCAAGCAAATAGATAGTTATCTATCTTTATTAAGTTGGTTGTGGGACTTACAAGTAAAAGACAGCAAAGGAAACTAGTCAGACAACTAATTTTTCAAAATACATTATGTCATGTTCAATCTGCAATTTTCCTTAACTTGAAACTATATACAATGGATGTCTCTTGTGTGTGCTTTTGTAAAGACTTACACTAATGTTTGTAGGAGTAGCAACCATATTTGATTTTTAATTAACATAAAACATATGTTTTCTGCATTGCTGTTTTATGTATCTATGACCAGTATCAAGAAAAATCATTTTGAAGTTTTTGACCTATTCAATTTGAGATGGGGTCAAAGTTTGGGAGCCAACATTTAAATATCAAATGTTTTCTCACAATGATTGGAAACACTTGAACATTATTTTCTGTAGATTCACATTCAAAATTATAGCAGCAAAAAGGTCATTTCACAACTGAATAGATCTTAGTGCAATTAAAGCAACAGCTAAAAACAGTGGGAGTATTAGGAAAATGAAAATTCAGATGTTAAAAATCAATAACACTAGGATCCACAATAGGGAATTTCAAAATTGCAAAGTAAAAACAGAATTGATCTATTTTGTGATATATTTATGTCATAGACTCAAATTCAGTTCTGTACTTACTGCTTGGATGACCCTTATGTCTCTGCTATCTGCTCCCTAAAACTGTGCTATTTCATATATTCTTAATATGTGAACTAGATAATTTAACATATGAAAGAGGTTAATACATGTACTATCTGTCATTTAAAAGTTTTCCTACTCTTGTATTGTATATTACTTTTAAATATTTTAAAAATGGTTCTGTGTGTGTTTTAAATAATTTAATCTTTTGCAGCTTTGCTTCGTGGGTGATCCTGTTTTAGGAATTTTTCAGCAGAGTGAGTTTGCGAATCTCTTAAGACCTCTTCAGGAGGGGAAACGATCGTATTTACCACAACGCAGTCCTCGGCTTCTGGTTTGCTCATGGCTTTAATACCAGACTTCTGGCTCTTTTCCAAACATAATACGCTGTGCTAGCTGTTTCTTTAATAGCACCTAAAGAAAACAGGATAAAACTCTGTTTCCCTCTGCAGTGAAAACAATCTTCCACTCACTCATCATTGAAAATTTAAAAATAGTTTGATCAACAGGAGCTCTGGTGTGAGATATGCTTTCTGAGATCTTTTACGGCGTGTTAATATCTCCTATCCAAAAATTAATTTAATGTGCTGTGATCAATCAGATCTGTAATTTAGTTCCATTTCCTGTGAATAATACTAAATTATGGGAGAATGGGTAAATGATAGTGTGATGTGAGTTTCATGTTGGCATTTTTGAGATACAAATAATCACCTCTGGTATATGTTTATCCTCCATTGGCATTTACTGGGATTCTTGTCAAATCCCTGGTAGGTTATGTGGTCTGCATCGCCTCCCAAGTCATGTTTTAATCCAAACCCTCAGGCTGGAGACCTTCACTTTCTTTTTCATGGGGGGAGTGAGACACAGAGAAATTCAAATGCTCTTCGATTCCATGTGAGGACAGGGTGCTGGCCTGGTCCTCTTATGCTTAGAAATAAAGTGCTGTCATCTCTCCCCTGTAGATGTCACATAGCCTCCTAGCAGGAGATTTTCGAATAAAGTTTGAAAACTTCTTGCATGCTCTCTGCAAAAGCACCAGTGAAAGATCATCTTTCATCTTGGGTCACCAAACTCAGTAGACTTTCTTATTTACTATATTTTTCCATAAAGCCTGAGCAGAGAAATGCACTGTAGGAAACTCATTTATATGTAAACCTTATTTTTTTCTCTGTCATTATGTTTTCTTCAATATTTTCAGCTGGAGAAAACATACCTTTCCCAGTGTATGGGTTCTTTTCTTGCCATGGAAGATAAATCAGTTAGTTTATCAAAATAATGCTGCATAACAAACTACCTCCAACTCAGTAGTATACTCTAGTATTCTTGCATGATTATAGGTTGGGAATATTTGCTTTAACTTCCAGATGTGAATTGGAAGTAGGTCAGCTCCACCATGAGCCAAAAGATGTATACTTATAGTGAAGAACAGAAACCAAAGGGGGAAAACACGTTTACATGATCAGTCTCAGCCTAGCTTACATCTTGCTACTCACATCCCATTGGTACAGTAAGTCACAAGGCCAAGCCCAAATTTCAGCTGCTGGGATGAATTTTCTATTACTACTGAAAATTAAAGAATTAGGACTAATAACTCAAGCTATCAGAGATGGCAAAAATAAAATTTCAGTTAGCTGACACTTTCTTATTTGATTAAGATATCGCATTTTTTTCTCTATTATTTTTCCTGGAGTAGCAGAAACTGAAGGCTAGTCTTTTAAAAGGATAGAGTCATGGAGTAACTAAAGGTGGCTCAGGGGAAACAATTTGACCAAAGTATAGAAGTGCAGTTATACAATTCAACCTGCCTCTGGACGTCTCTCCTTTTGTCCCTTCCTGTATTAGTAATATTTGCAAATCAATATCATACAGTCTTTCCCTCTTTCCAAACGAGTGAATGTCTTGAAGTCCAAACTTGACCCAAAGATACTAGGGGTAAGGCTGGTCTTAGGAAGAAGCTATTCAAGAAAAAATGACATTGAAACTACGCTAAGTGTCTGGGAAGCAAGGATTGCTCTGAACATTAAGTGTAAGGGAGTGGAGGGGCAGCAAGAGCTAGATTCAAAATATAGGATTCACAGTGAGAAGTAGGTGAGATATTTTTCTTAGACTATTTTAATGAACACAGACATTAGAAAGGGCAGTTTAAAAATTCCAAATTTCTATCTATCTATCTATCTATCTATCTATCTATCTATCATCTATCACTTTTTCTAAAACATTCCAGGAACACGTAACTGAAAGTGAAAACTGGCTGTTTTTTTTTGTTTGTTTGTTTTGGTTTTTTTTGCGGCACCGGGGATTGAACTCACAACCTCGCGCTTACCAGGGCAGGCGCTTAAGGCACTGAGCCAAACTCCCGGCCCTGAAAACTGGCTGTTTAAGCACACATCTGCTTGATGTAAGATTGTAGACCTCGTAAGTAAGATTGTAAACTAAGTTTGTAGTAATTCAAAATACTATTGGGACATCTACTCTAGCAATATAACCACTGCCTCTCTATCTCTCACAGTCTATGAAAGCCACCTCAGGAAACGTGCTTGACATTTCCTTCTAGCTTTCTGTCATAATTTCTTTAGGTATGTTGCTGTTTCAGATAAATATTGCTGTCAAACGTTTTGGGGATACCGTGTGTGAGGTCTCAATACATGTACACATGATGCAATGTTTAAATTCAAGTAAACATCTGTATCTCGTTAATACATTTTTCATTTCTTTGTGCTTAAGACTTTCAAATTGTTTCTTGTAGCTTTTTGAAGTACCCAGGATATTATCTTTAGCTACAGTCAATCTGTGGTACTATAGCATACCAGAACTTCCTGCTCCTATTAAAATGTAAGTTAGTACCCATTGATCAACCTTTCTCCTGCCTCCTTGCCCCTTCTCTCCCAAGCCTCTGGTCTCTAGCAATCTACTCTCAACTCCTATGAGATCTTGTTCAGAACTTATAAATCTACATATGCGTGGGTAATTGGCTTTCTGTGTTTGGTTTATTTCATGTAACACAGTGTCTAGATCTTGTTCACAACTTATAGATCCACATACAAGTGGGTGATTTGCTTTCCGTGTTTGGCTTATTTCACGTAACACAGTGTCTTCTAATTCCATTCAGATTGTCAGAAAAGCCATATATTCATTCTTTTTTACATTTAAATCCTATTCCAGTGTATGCACATTCCATGTTTTCTTTATCCACCTATCAATTGATAGACACTCATGTTCATTCCATTTCTTGTTCATTATGAACATGGCTGCCGATGTCTTCAACATACAGATCTCAATTCCTTTGGATATATATTAGTAGTAAGAATGCTGGTTTGTATGGTAGTTTTATTTTATTTTTTTGAATAAACTTCATAGCAATCTCCATAATGACTACATTTACTTTCTTACCATCTTACATTTACTTTCTTACCATCTGCAAATATTTTCTTCTGAGCCTTACCACCAGTTGTTATCTTTTACTTTTTTTGGTAAGAGCCATATTCACTGAAAAAATCACGCAATTTTTCTTAGCACTGTTTGACTTTCAGTTTTCTTCCCTATGGACATTTTTAACTTAAAGATACAACTTGCTAATAGAAAAACTAACTTTGTTAGAAATTGAAGGGACATAGTTGAAAAGTTTCATTGTGAAGGTATTGCACATTATACTTCTCGAAAAATCACTGAGAACCATGAAGAAACAAAGCTATAAAGACTTCTTTAAGGCTACAGCCTATTTCAAGCATCTTGCACATTTATCCTGGACACCCAAACAATATTGATCATAAGACATGAAATCATCTTTCCCAGATCTGAATGCTTCAGGTTTTTCCAGTGAGTTAAAGCCTCAGTTTAGAGATATAAATAACTACTGACTTTCAAGAAATACTAAAACGAACATACTGCTGAATGTATTAGTTATTGAGAAAGAACAGTTAATACTCATACGATTAGATCAATTTTACATGTCTATATCTGTTAACATAAACAACCATTTTGAAGATAAGGAGACATAATATTGCAACAATTGTCAAGTTTCTATCATCCTGTTTTGTAAACCTGTAATTTTTACTGTTGTGCATTTACTCTAGTTGTTTGTTTGTCTCTTTTGCTTTTTGTCTTTTTTATATGTGTCTTTTTTTTCTCTTAAATAAAAAAAAGAAAGAAATACTCAAGTAAGTCTAAAGTACACTATGGGCTTCAAGATCTAATGCAACACTTGACTTTGATGAATAAAAGTCACTTTGGCTAACCTTCCTGAGAGATTCAGTTTTATTTCACCTTGGAATAAGGTAACAAATTATCTTAACACAATACTTTAAATATATCTTATGTGTATATCTCACCTCAAAGAAATGCCCTCCAGAGTTGGCGCCATTTACTGATTTCAGGGAGGGAAACCAGACACCAACCCCTCCTGGCAGAAGGGCTGGGAGACAGGAAGAGCCAAAATCTCCTCCCTCCCCATGAGCTGATCCAGAGAAACACAGGCTGAGATGATAGCTATTGAAATAAAATACAATTTAATGCTTGTAGTGTTTAGTGTTTCACTGACTTTGCGTGCCTAAAGTTGGTAGTCTGATCATCTATTCAGAGGATAACAGTGTAGCATCTATGGGGAAATCCCCTTCTGAACATGGTAGTCATTGTTAGTTCTCTATTGTCTTGTTTTAAAGTCCTATATCATTTTCATTGTTTTTTTTTTTTTGGTTTGGTTTTATTCTGTTTTGTCTTATTTGATTTTATTATATCCAATGGCATAGTCAGCTATTTAAAAAAATAACAAGATATATTATGGTAACCATTCTGGATTCACTATAATCTTGCTTTGAAATCGTGTATTGTATTCATTGTTTTGTTTTTCTTGGTTCCATTCTGTTCTGTTTTGCTTGATTTTCCTATGTCTGATGATATGGGCAGCTATTTTGAAGACCACGAGGAGCATTATGGTAGCCAATGTTGATTCCTTATTATCTTGTTTTGAAACCCTGTGTCACTTACATTGTTTTGTTTTGATTGGCTTTATTCTGTTTTACTTTGCTTTGTTTTACTCTTTTTAAAATTAAAAATTTAAAAAAATGCACTCCATATCCTTAATACAAAAGAAGTTCTTGTGGTAAGTTCTGAAGCAATTTTCCACTTGCTGTCAACTTCCTATTAGAATAACAGACTCCCATGGTATGTAGCAGAGTAGACAGATGACCAGAGTTCTTTCTAAGCTCATCAAAATCAACAACTTGAGTACTGAAAAGCTCAGAGTTAGGAGGTACTCTCTATTCCTGGCATTTTTTGGTAAAAAGAGTCTTTTATCATTAAATAAAAAACACCTAGCATAAAAGACTTTGATATCAACACTGGGAGTCCTAATGATAATAGAATACTTGTGTTTTTCATTCTAGGATGTTAAGTCACAATGTATCAATCACATGAACATAAATCCAGTGAAGGTGGTCAGAGCCTGAAAGAGGACACATTCATATAAGATTCATATAAGAGCCTCAAATAATAGCTTAAATTAGTCTTGTGTGGTTTAGCAATGCTTTCAGATATTTTTAATGGCCAGAAAACTAATTTTTATGCAGACTAATCATAGTTATTTTGACTTCGGATTTTGGTGGGTTTAGACTAATAAATTTAACATTTTTAAACAAAGGGATGACTGTGACAAGTATAAGCCATGAAATTTCTTTGAAAGACAGCGCAAGTCATTTAAGATGTAAACTCTGGGAAAAGCACCACGTTATTAAAACTTCAAAAGTTTGGAAAGATTTATGTGAGTATATTTTGAAGAACACAGGATTTTTCAAACAGTCAAATTCTGTCAACTTTGTTTGCAAATAAAAAACTGCAAGAATAATTTAATTTTTCTTTTTGTGTAGAGGATAGAAAATAAGGGGAAACTGCTGTTACTGTCCCAAAGGGTTTTTAATTTTCTTTATTAAAGTTATTTTCATCATGTTTACATTCATTCAGGAGTGCAGTCCCAATGGAATTTATAGTTTTTTGGCAATTATTTTATGAGTTGGACATTAAAAATTTCCAAGTTGTAAATAGAAGAAATGACCTTTGTATGGCCAGCTAAATGTTAACTTATATTAAGGATAGAGAAGGCACAAAAAAACCAGAAAAAAAATTATAGTACATAATCACAGATATTGAAAAATTCTTAACAGATTTAAGTAAAAGGAAAACAACACAAATTACTGAATACGAAATGGAAGACGAAATATCATTACTGAACTCAAAGGCATTAAAAAAGGTAATAATACTAGAAATTTTATGTAAATAACCTCAACAATTTAGAAGAAATTGACCAATTTGTTGAAGATCCAAATTACCAAATAAATGGTCTAAACAATTATCCATTTCATAAAAGTATGTCAAATATGAGAAATTTATATGTAAAAGTCTTTCTAAGAAGAAAAGTTTAGGCTCTTGTGGTTTCACAGGCTATTTATGTCAAACATATGTGGAGAAACAATGCTAATCTTATATAGCCTATTACAGAATGCAGAAAAGAATGAAAGGCTTCAGAACTCATTTTAGGGGGCATAAATTACCCTGAAACTAAAGAGACAATGACATCACAAAAGAACTGTAGGCAAGCTTTATAAAAAAAGATTTTTGGCCCATTTTTCTTTGCTCTCCCTTTCTTTTCTCCCCTCCCTCCCTCCCTCCTCCCTTCCTTCCTTCCTTCCTTCCTTCTTTCCTTCCTTCCTTCTTCTTTCCTTCCTGAGAATAAAATAAGAAATGCTTAGGACAAAAATACTGTAACTTAAACGTTCATATTTTACCTAAATCTAAACATCTTTACAACCATATTTTGTTAAAATTAAGGACACTAACACTCTGAAACACAAAACTAAATATACATTTTTGAGAGTTTCTATACAGTTTTTCTTATTTTGGTACATTGAACTGGACTTTTTTTCATGCATAGAAAATTAACCATTTGAAGCCAGACATTTGTAGAGATGAATTTTAACATAGCAACAAGAAGGTTAATTTCTGTGTTCTAAAGCCTTAAAAATTTTAATCCATGAATAGATTGAAAATAAGACCATATGATAAGGTTGAACTCTGAGCCAAAAGAGGATAGCACTGAGACTGGGATGAAGGAGAATAAAAAGTTTTGTCATTCCTGGTCTTTGCACACTTCATTGTGAGGTCCACCAAAGTGATTAACCCAGGGATCAGGGGGATGATTGGCTTAGGAATTTTAATCCATGCAAAATCAAACTTCGTGTGGGTCACAGGCTCTCACTATTGAGATTACCAAATACTTGTGCCTGGCATCTTTCATAGTCTCTTGGCTTCCTGAACCTGTCAAAGTGTATCTCTTAATGATCACGAGTCTTACTCTTTGTCTATCACATCCCTCATCCACAAATACCAGTGTATTATTAGCACAACTCACAAGAGCTGAATCATGGAAAGAGCTTTATGCCTCGCAACAGACAAATGAATATAAAAAATGTGATATATATGCACAACGTAGTATTACCTGGCCATAAAGAAGAATAGACTTGAGTCATCTAAAGGAAAATGGATTGGTACTGAGAACATAATACTAAGTGAAATAAGTTAGGCATGGATGGTTAAATATTGCATGATTTTTCTATGTAAGACTCAAAATATAAGTAAAGTGCAGAATAAAATAGACATGTTAAGAAGCAGGAAGATAGATTCTGTAGGGTAGGGATTCTGGGGAAGGAAAGAGAGTCGAGGGGATGTAGGAAGGGGAAAAGGATCAAAATTTGATGTTTGTTTCCCCCAAGCTGAATGTTGTACTGCAGACATATACTAAAAAAAATTTTTAAAAAGAAATATGCAGTTGAACATTTTTAATTCTGCAAAGGGATAGTATGCATGTGTAAATTCTGTAAATCCAGAACTGTCCATGTAAGAACATTTTACTCAGTAATCCATGCTGAAGATGATATAAGGACTGCTCTTTGAAGAGTTCAAACATACATATTTTAATACCAAAACTGTTTACATTCTAGAATTCTTGGGCTCCTTTCTGTAATACCACTTGTTTGATGCTGCAAGTGTTTCAATGTTTTAGGTAAACGGAATACTCATTCAGATTTGACATAGATACTTTCCTCTTCCTTCTAAGCCAGACTCTGGGTTTATTGCCATGATTCACACACAACATAATAATTTTACTAACAGAATGAAGGCTTTGGATGTATACGTAAAGTTCATGGCACACGTCACAGAAATGAATTCTTAGACTTTAAATTCCCTCACTATAGATAATCTTATCAGAAGTTACAAATATTCATAGTACTTCCATAAATACTGAAATTTTTGGTAGTCTTGACTCTTAGAAATTGGATTTAACAATGCTTAATAATTAATGATTTCAACCTTTGGAAACTCTTTACAAACAAATATCCCTGTTATCCTTCAAGAAAATTAAGGCATGATTTAAAATTGTATATTGGAAATAAGATGCTTTAGAACTAGGCTTCTAATTAATTTCCTGGCTTCAAAACACAAATTTTATTAACAAAGAGCAGAAGGAATAGATTCTGGGGACTATAAACATTCAGTTACACAATTCATCTGTCTTCATCTTAGTTTCATGGATATTATTCCCAGTTATTAGTTGCTGATATTATATCACTCTTACTTGTTTCATTTTAGGTGTACATGAACCTACGCATTTATTTACTGTCATTAACTTAGAATATCATGAGAGAGTGGAGACATTCATGCCTTTAGTTTTTCAGTAAAAAAATCCTATAAAATTCAATAAATACTCATAAATTCATAAGTAACTGATAACCTATATGGTCAGTGTCTACAAACACCATATTTTAATATAATTTTGGTATAATATACATGACATGAAATACACAATTTTAATCATTTTAAAGCATGCAATTCAAAAAGTCGAGTGTGGTGGCACACTCCTGTAATCCCAGCACTTGGGAAGCTGAGGCAGGAGAATCATTTGCAAGTTTGAGGCCAGCCTGGGCTACAAAGTAAGCCCAAGGCCAGCATGAACTGTCAAAGAGACCAAAAAAAAAAAAAAGAAAAGAAAAGAAAAAAAAGGGTACAATTCAATGGAGCTTAGTAAATTTTCAGTATTGTGCAATTTTTCCCACTGCACAGTTCCAGAACATTTTAATCACTTTTAAAGGAAACCTCATATTTTGCAAACATGAAGGGGACCAAGAGATAGAAGAATGGAGGAAAAAAGAGTGAGGAAGGGATTATGCCAAGATTTGGATGGATTACAAAGGTGATCATCAGGTACAGCAAACACACACTAATAAAAATAGAAAAAGCAAGCAAACCTCAACCCTATTTAGTAGTCATTATCCAGTCCTCTCTATCTGCAGCCAGTGGAAAACATTAGTCTGCTTTCCATCTCTGGACTTATCTACTTTGTATATTTCAAATAAACAAAACCATATGGTATATGCTCATTAGTGACCGATTTCTTTATTTATCACATTTTCAAGGTTCAGCCGTGGTGTAGCATGAACCAGTGCTTCATACTTTTTGTTGCTAAATATAGATGGAGCACCGTATTTTGTTTACACATTCATCAGTTGATGAACATTTGACTTGTTTCTGCCTTTTGACTAATGTACACATTCATGTATAGGTTTTTGTTTTGTTTGAACACTTATTTTCAGTTTTTGTGGTTATTCACATACCTAGGAGTGGCCATGTCGGGTCACCTGGTAATTCTGTGTTAAATTGATTGAAGAACCACTAAATCATTTTCCATGTGACTTTACTACATATATCACCACCATCAAATATGAGTGTTCTAGTTTCTCCATATTTTTTCCATTTTCCCCTTTTTAAAGATTCTAGCTACCTACAAATTGTAAAGTAGTACTTCATGGTTTTTATCTAAAGCATGTATTTTTAACATTAGTTTTATATAATTGAGGAGAAAAATAAGGTGCATCATGTCAACACTGAATTCCTTTTATTATGTACAAAATAGAGACTAGATATATTAGAAATAAGGCTATAGAAGACACAGTTTGGTTTTAAAGTTATAGCAGGTTATAAAAAATGTGGTGACTTGAACCACATTCTAATACATAAAATGTGGTACATTATTCTCTGGTAATTACCTATTATTCAAATAATATTCTCCTATACCTTTCTAATGTATAATCTATCACTATAAAAATATCTAAGATAAAGTCAGAATTTTCTAATTTTGATATCAAGTACCTTTTCTCCATTCAGCCTGCTAATAAAAAGGGCAGAGATGCTTTTCAAGTAATCTATTTCTTTTTCTACCCTTTGTATTTTGGCAATGAGCAATAATATTTGAAAAACTTAACAGAGGGTTTACATCCTTTTATGACTAGGGCTCAGACTTACCTTGCTTAAGTAGGAATACACATTCTATTTCCCATCTCAGAAAAAAATACCGACTCATATACACTGATTCCTATAAGAAAATTATAAACAGTGCTAAGCAAAGTTGTGCGTGAAATTCAGGTCCCGTCTAAACTGAAATGGGTAACACTACAGAGCAAGCACATTTTATTTAAGAACCTATTTTAAGCCTCACAGCTGGAGACCAGCAGGTCCCAGGAGCTTATCTTGAAAGTCCTAAATTGATGTGCTGGGACAGATTGTATGGTTCTTCATTGTTAGTGTTTCCTGTCCATGAAACCTTAAGAAGTACAAAGAGTCTGTTAATAGGCAGATGTACTGATGCCTTTAACAGCTTCAGAGACAAGTTATCTCTCATAAGGCAGGCCCAGTTTTGCTCTGCCTGATAAATGTGGGAAAAAGTGAGTATAACACATAGCTCAAGAGATGCTTTTTACTTGACAATACATCTGGAGGCCATAAAGATAATTTTGCATTTGTACTCTGTCTGAAAAGAGAATACTACTTAAAAGTGCTCTGAGACCAAGTTATTCCACACCAAACACATATCGGCACACCTCTTTTTAATATTTATTTGCCCGATTAATGCATTCCACTCACGCAATAATGGAAAACTTAAAACGATCAGGTTTTGAGTTCTTTGATTTTATAACTATGTACTTTTTAAAAAATATGAAAATAGACAAGCAATAAACTCTATCAAAGATAAGCTATTTATTTATTTATTTATTTGTACCGGGGATCAAACTCTCAACCTTACGCCTGCCAGGCCGGCACTTAGGCCACTGAGCTAAATCCCTGACCCTATTTTTTGAGACAGGGTCTCACTGTGCAATTCAGGCTGGCCTTGAACTCACTTTGTAGCCCAAGTTGGTCTCGAACTCACAACAATCCTCCTGCCTCACCCTCCTGAGTGCTGGGATTAAAGGCTTGCGCAACCATGCCTGGCTCAAAGATAAGCAATTTAGAGCAAATGGCAAACAGCAAGTAAATGAGAAATGAGGCTTTATTAAAATTAATAAAAAAGTGAATGAGTAAAATGTGATAACATAGATATAAATTATTTATTGTATATTATATATAATATTTTTAAAAATATGTATTTATACATTTTATCTTTAGGTTAATTTCATGGAAAAAATGCTCCTTCTTCATTGCTCTACACAAAAATGATGAGGAAGATTCTTTGGTATGTTTTCCCTTTAAAAGCCTCTGGGTTAAATTGCTTTCGAAATATAAGATGGTATAAAACTAAAACATATTGGGCAACGCGGAGTTTAAGTAGGATGCACCAAAGATTTCACAGCATACTGTAGAGCGCACTTCGCAAGCTGCAGCGTGGCCGGCTGCGACCCTCAAACTCGCAGGAAGAGGACCTGGGGCGGTGTCTCTCCACTGGAAAAGCGCTGCCTCGGCCTTCAATGCCACCCTCCTGCTGACCTGCTCATTGCATGCCTAGGAGATGTACAGCAGGCATTTTATTTGTGTTCTCTTCTGAACACGCAGATTTGAGCACTCATTTCCCATGATTTCGGTACTTAAGTAGGTGTCGACTTGGTATGCATGTGTCCATGCCTACAGCACAGTAAGGAAGCACAGCTGCCTCTCTGAGAGTTAGGGCGTATTCTTGACGTTAGATGCCTGAAGGAGGGCTGTGAAGCCACTGAATGAATTCAAGGGGAAAACGTTAAAGACAGAGCCTTTCTTCTGAAAATAGTAGAAAGCAACAGCCAGATCCTTGGTCTATTTTCACTCTGAGTCAATTCACCACATCACAGATCCTCTTTTAAGAGTTTATCTAAGAATGAATAAGGCTGGTAAAGAAAATCAAGGCCCGTATGAAGTTGATGAGTCTCCATGTTCTTTCACTATTGGTCATCAAAAGTTTGATCCACCAAAACATTGATTTTCAAGGACAATAACAACTGTAAAGAAAATGTCCTTTAACTTATGATGACTGTAGTTGAATAAGCAATGTGAACTTGATATTCTGTTCCAATTTTTCTACCACTGCAAAGAGAAGCGATATCCTGCATGGATAGATTTCCCATAGGAAAATTTAGTCTGTCAAAACAGTAGGTTTTCATCATTTTGAAACATCTTGGATCCCAGTTATCTTCCTGAAATGCATTTTTCTCTGTTGTATTAAACAGATAATATGAGATAGTAAAGCATGTTTTTCTAATTTGTAATTTTATCCTATTTAACAATATAATAATAATAGTCAAAGCTGTCATTGATGGAAGCCTGCTTAGTGCCAGAGGTTCTGCTAAACATTTTACGAGGCTTACGTTCCTCCAATTTCACAGTGAGAAGAGGGGCAGGAAGACCTTCCCAAGATAATATTACCAAAAGGGAGGCTGGAGGCTGAATGATAAGCTAGGTCAACATGAATGTATTGACCCTAGAACCTGCTTTGTTTTTCTTTCTTTTTTCCCTCCGGTTATTTCTCTCTCTCTCTCTCTCTCTCTCTCTCTCTCTCTATATATATATATATATATATATATATATATATATATATTTCTATCTCTATCTCTCTATCTCTCTCTGCTTTTTGCCTACAGATCTGTCATTTTCATCTTTTGCTTGAAATTTTGCTGCTTTTAATCAGAGAAGGAAAACAGGACTCTTACAGGAGTTGTTGTGCACATCACTAGGAGCCTGAAATCCATGATAAACATTTTACTTTCTCTGTCATCTGGGTATTATAATTAACTATCCTAATATTAATTTTAGAACAGAGCTAGGTCATCTAAACCTATGTCAAGTTTTATTACACAGGAGCCATCTCTTCATGTCTGCTATTAAGTTTCATCATCTAAAAGTTTTATTTTTTTCTACTTTAGGAAACAGGAATTTAACAATATATATTTATATACTATATATTTTCCACTATTTTAAGCTAGGTGTTGAGTGAAAATCCTTTTCCCATGTAAACCTTAGAGCAGTAGATGCAAGATGACAATAATGAGGTTGCATTGATGCCAACTCCTCTTATAAATGAGTAGAAGGTACATTTCTGTCTAGCTATTATATTAAATAGTGCCTCCTTTTCCTCCTCTTTCCCAGTCAAAAATTAAAGTAATTCAACATCTTCATCATCATAATCATACTAATAAAGG